>UELU01077874.1:31868-56570 GCA_900490025.1 Megastigmus dorsalis | reverse complement strand
ATATATATGTATCGAAACAGTTTTTTGAGATTATCTTAAAAATTTGCCCCGGTACCCCTATTTTTTTTACGAATTCGGATTCAGCGGGAAAAAATACATAAGAAAAAGTTAGTCTCCATCCCAGAACCACATACTTTTTTTTTTGTGGGCCTGTGTTATCGATCAGCTCATGATTGTAATTTTAAATTATTTTGATGAGTAAATATTTAAATGGTATTTTTTATTCTTGTAAATGATTTGCTTAGTGTATAAAAGGAAAATTTCCACCAATGTTTCGCTCTTCCAACACAAGATTTGCTTAAAAAGAATAAAGTAAAAGTTAAAACAAAGGGTAAAAAAAAGTACCTGCACTCGGAACCTCTAAAGATTGGTAGCAAATACAGGCTGGGAAAGAGCAACAGCAAAACATCATAGAGAAAAATAAGTTAGTAGAAGAAAGAAAGAGGTTACAAAATGAAATGAAATTGATACATCAAGAAATCAAGTAAGTCACTACATAATTTATTCTGTAATTATTTCAATCTAGTATTTAACTCAAAGTATATAATTGAAAGTCAGTAAATTAAAGGAACTTAATTTAAAGAGTATTTAATTTAAAGTTAGTTTTTGATTGAATGTTTATGGCACCTTGGCAATTTCATGTATAAATTTTAATATAAAATTTATTTTACATCTTCTCAGCGCTTTAATTTATTTATTATTTATAAATTTATTATTTAAAATATTTTAAATACATATGTTGATTGTTTATATAATTAATTTATTTCAATATTTATTACATTTATTTAAATAATGATAAATAACATGTGCACAGGCCAACAAAATGAGGCCGACCTCCTTACCCAGAAACCAGACTATACTTTTCCGCAGGTTTTCGGTGCGCTGACTCCAAATCTGGCCTCAGAATTGCCATATCGCGCCAGGATTTTGAGATATCCTAACCTAAAAGTGCAAAAACACCGTTTTTGTCCATATTCGAGGTTATATAAGCACGACACGTTTCTTTTTCACAAAAAAGTACACCCGGGATCTTAAAGTATAAGTCTTCCTCCTTCAAATGGCGTCGAGTTTGTTCAAATATCTTTTTATTTCGATGAGGTAGTACAATAAGTTTAAAAATTTTCAAATTTTCCTACATCTGGAAAATTACACAGGCTGACAATTTTCAGAACCAGAAAGCAGATAATACGTTCCCGAAGGTGTTTGATGCGCTGAATCCGAATCTGGCCTCAGAATTGACGCATCACCCTTGGTTTCCGAGATATTCTAACCTAAGAATGCGCATGGGACGTTTTGCGCTAAAAATGAACTTACATACCAGAGTCTAATAATATTTTAGACCATGAGAGCCTAAAAATCATATCAAAGTTGTGATTTTTAGGTTAGAGTGGTATAAAGAAATTTACTAGAATAAGCTGCGTCTAGATGAATATGAAAGACGGCAGACATGATGGTTACATTTTATTTTATAATAGGCAGAGTGGAATATATGAATTATATACTAGTCCTACCTTTTTGTAGCTCCTAACCTTATTGCAAGATTTCAATTTGGCAACGGGCCTGAAAAAAAACACGCTGGATGTCAAAATGAAGTGAAACAAAGCACGTACAAACTAAATAGGCTACAATTCTAAATTCACTGCCAAAACGGCACGAACGCAAGAAGTACGGGATAGTTGCAACTTTACGATGCAGAAAATGAAAAAATTGAAGTTCCCATGTTGCTTCTGAAAAGGTGTGCTCTGTACGTCGAGAAACCAGAATTAACATACCTCTTGTCAAGATACTTATCAAGCATATAATGATATAATTAAAGTCACTCGTATATTTATACAAGCAAAAGAAGCAAAGAGGAGCAAGAAATAAAGGAAAGAATGAAAACAGAGGAGCGCTGTCTTAACTTCAGACAGGCGTAGAACGTAAGGGATATTGCTTCGGATGCGGTAGTGAGCGGCGAAAATCGAAGCAATGTTAGTTCGTAGAGAAATATCGATGGATGTAGCAGAATTCGTATCCGCTGATACTGCACCCTGAGGCTGAGCTAGTGATCTGTCGAGGAAATATAGATTAAAAGGAGAAAAACATCTAAATAAACTGTATTTTATAATATATACACTGTCGAAAAGAAACGAGGTGGAGAGACATCCCTTGTGGCTGTCTGTAACGCAGATTCAAACTAAAATCGACCTTCTCTAGTCTGTACATCAACATGTATGGATTATACCAAGCTTAAAATACGTCGCTATAAGCTTTGTAAAAATATCGCTTTAAAAATTCATCACATAAGAAATTCATTGTTGTTAAAAAATGCAGCAGCTCCAATCGGGCTCATACCTCGTATATTTTCTATATTTGTAATTTTAGACAGCATAAAGTCTGCGGCGAAATTGCGAAACTCTTGATTAAAGTTTCAAAGTACATCCATAGCGTCGCTAAAGAAGAACAAACTGCGAAACACCGATCTCAATTTGGTTTTTGCCATAGGGGAATTTCATAAATTTTTGGCGACACTCGCTCGGGGAATCGATCGACGAGTGCAGCGGCAGCAGCAGCCAGTGCAGCGCAGCGTCGTGTCGCGCAGGATATTCCCACTATCAGTTTTGCCCGAGTGACGCGTTGGGCTCCGATGTCACTGGGTGACTAAGTTTCCCTGCCTCGTTGAATCGCTTCGATAAAGGTACGTACCCGTCAGATTTCGACAAAAGTGAAACCTCGTCCTATATCGCAGCGAGTTGCATTCCGCGCAGCTCGCACAGCCACTCTTGGCCAGAGCACGCTGGACGCTACATAATAGGACCAAGATGTCCGTTCCGGATTTCGTCTGCACGAGCTTGAAATGCCGAGAGCGCGGGCGAGACTGGCAGTAAGAGAGTAAGCGAGTAAGGGAGCGAGAAGAGAGAGGGAGAGAGCGAAATCGAAGTGCGGCAGCGAATATCCGGCATCTGCTGTACAGGCTGCGAGGCCAGGCGGAAACGAGAGAGCGAGATTCGAGGCGATTGGCCCCGCGCGCGCTCTCCCAACTCCGACTTATAGTGCTGAATGTAGTTCCAGCAGGCGATTCTTGAACGACTAGACTGCTGCTGCTGCTTTTGCAGCTGCAGCTGCGCGCGAGGGAAATGTAGCGACCGACGAGGAATCGAGAGAATCTCGGAGCTTCGATGCGATCTGTCGGACGAGAGCTTTTCCGGAGGGAGGTACAGGGCAGGGGGGAAGGGACGGATTTTCAATCCTGACCAAGGACTGCAGGGGGAGAAATTGGAGCGAGAAAAGCTCGCGAGACGCGCACACCGAAAGTGGAAGCTACCCAAGCTTGCGAGGCAGCGGCAGCGGTAGCAGCTCTTCGTGTGTCTATTATATAATTAAGAAAGTGAATCGAAGCGCTGATTCGATTGTCGTTAATTATTTTCGCTTGATGCCTCGCCGCTTTTTCGCGATTACGTTTGAAGAGCATTCGCTATTCTCCTCGTCTATCCCCCTGCCACTTCCTTCTTGCACTATGATGTCGACTGAATGCATTTGTACCAGCTGCAAGTTGCCGTTGAGTGAACTTTTTCCTTTTCGGTCGAATCATGATTATTCAACCGGAGAGCTGCGTGACTTTTCTTTTAAAATTTCAGCAACTTCCTTTCGGATTTTTAATCGAAATCCAATATTTTCTTATCTCGATGGGAGCAAAATGGCACTAAAGTTTCTCGGTAATCCGTAGTTGCGCTGTAAATTGATAAAAGAAAAAATTAAAACGATTGGTGATATACGTTATTATGAGTTGCGGTATACGTGGATCGTTTGCGGAATGCGAAATCGCATAAGTCGAGTCTCGGGGTGTAACATTTTGTTTGATTGTAGATCGGAAATGCAGATGCCGGCAGTGTTTCCGCGTGCGTGTGTGTATATATAAGAGCAAGTTTTCGAGAGAGAAGGGCATAAAGCTCGAGTGCCTCGGCTTACCGTAGAGTGGCCTCAGCTGGCCACATCGCGTGTAGCCCCACGAATATGACTTACCGTGGATATGTTTTGAGGAAAGTAGACGATGTATATTGCATGCGCGCCGTAATACTCGTGGCTTAGAAGTAAATAAAGAATCGTACTTTTGGCCCCCTTGCGTTTACGTGTATACGCGCGTACTCCGCGGCTGTTTGAGGTTTTGCGTCTTGTACCTCGCATATCTCCTCTCTAAACTTTCTCATGCTTATATTTTATGCATTCGAAGAAGTGAAATCTAATCAAAAAGTATTGCGACTCGGGCAACCGACATACGTGCGCCAGCTACCAAAGATTTTTTAGCTTTTAAATTACGCTTTTTCAGAAAATCCAATGCGATGCGAAATACTGGATTACCGCAGTTATATAATTAAATTATATAAACAAATTATTATAATTCGTCGAAAACCCGAAAATGCCGCAATAAAAAATACAAAGTTGTGTGAAAAATAAAACAAAATTTGCCTTTCCTTAATAAGTAGGAGAGGTTATTTATCATTTATGAGAAAATTATTTTGAAAAATAGCTAAATTATTCCCAATTTTTTCTACCTTTTCGGAGGCTTGATAACTGTATAACTCCACCATCAGGCTACTGAAAATTAACAAATATTTTATGATAATCATTGAGAAATTTAAAATAGCTCTTATATGAACTAATGATTTTATATAAAAATTAGAAAATTTAAAAAGTCTTAATGACTTTAAAATTAAAATTAAAGTTTTTTTTTAATTGTTCAAAATAATTGGTTTATATTGATGATCAATAACACTACACATTTCTTAATAAGGTACGAGTGAACAATAAATTCATCCGAACTATTAAAATTGTCTCATTCGATTTCTGGAGAGATTTGTATATCAAATCCCTAAATTTTTCAATTTATTTTTATATATTAAAATATATCATTATTCAGCATTTACTCGTAGAATGAAGATTGAGTAAAACAGAAAACTGAGCATATTTCACCAGTACGTCTCACGATATCGCTTTACTTAGTTAATCAATGTACGAGATGTGATCAAAAAGTAAGGTGACTTTTTGAATTTCGCGGGATGCGTACAGTCGATATTCGTTTTCTTTTTTTCTTATGTTGGTATACTCGTCCTAAACATATGTGCACAATTTCAGCTATATAGCATTTTTTGTTTGTTTGTGAGAGGCATAAAGGTTAGAAGTGTTTTGCGTGTTCGGCGATTTTCTGCTGTCGAAAAAAAATGGATCAAAGAATTGGCATCCAATTTTGTGCAAAAAATGGAATTAAGTGCTCCAAAACATTTGAAATGTTGATAGTGGCAAAGGTGAGTGTACTCTGAGTAAAAAAAAATGTTTATAAGTTGTACAAGCTCTTTCGGGAAGGCCGAGAAGATGTTAATGACGAAGCTCGCCCTGGATGTCCCAGCACGTCAACAACTGATGAAAACGTTGAAGAAGTGAAGAAAATAGTGTTGGCGAATCGTCGAATTACCATTAGAGAAGTTGCTGATGATGTCGGCATATCGTTTGGCTCGTGCGAAGCAATTTTAGTGGATATTTTGGGTGAGAGACGTGTATCAGCGAAGTTTGTTCCGAAATTGCTAAATTTTGACCAAAAGAACCGTCGCGTGAGCATCGTTTAGGAGCTGTTGAATGACGTCAATGGCAACCCAGACTTGCTCAAAAAAATCATAACAGGTGATGAAACATGAGTATATGGTTATGACGTCGAAACTAAGGCTCAATCGTCCCAGTGGAAGCATTTTGGATCATCACGACCAAAAAAAGCACGCATCGCTGGAAGAGCTTCAGGCTATACCAAAAAGTGCTTATCAGAAATGCTTTGAGGATTGGAAAAAACGCTGGTACAAATAGTATATCCGAGGGAGATTACTTTGAAGGGGACAACATAAATATTGATGAATAAATAAATATTTTTTAATAAAAATAAAAAGTCACCTTACTTTTTGATCACACGTCGTAGATGCTTCAATCAATCATGTTATTTGATATTATTGTACCTTATAACTTACGAGATCAAGTTTTCAATAAGATATTGTATCAATATAACAAGCTAAATATACTACAGTTTTATAAATATATTTCTATTTTGAACTGCATATACCTATATCTACTGAATGATTTATTTGAAAAACATCTCTTGTCAAAGTTTGATACGTGAAAAATAAGATATTAAAATATTTAAAGCCAATTCCAAATGAAAAAGGTCTGCTTTAATACAAATTAAACTTCAATAGAACATAATTAATTTGTCAATCGTGATTGCACAATGAAACCAAGTCTAAAAGTACAATACACTATCATCTGAGCAACCGAACATTGGATTTCGGTATTTGAACGCTTTCATAGTTATTTTTACGAATCTTTAATACTGATTTATGACATGTTTACTTTAGTATGGATTTCCAAACATTCTTCGAATAACACAAGACATCTTAATTCTACTTTTATGATTATATTTATATTCGTGAAATTTTTTGTAAATAAATAAAAAATTATTAATTTCGTTATAGTATTCCTTTCATTGAAACTTAATAGATATAAGCAATTAGTTTTGTAATGAATGGAATAAAACATAAATGTCAAGAGTGATAACTAAGTGAAACGATTAAATTATTTACAAAAAGCGTTAAAGTACATACAAAAAGATCCACGAGATTTAATGTTGAATGCTAAAAGGTTCAGAGAGTAGTCTGCGATCCCTTGGGGTCGACGGCGCTCCATTATTCGCTTTAATAATATTATATCAACATATAATCTAAATTATAACTTGTTTTCCTCATACCTTATCCTGTAAATTTTCCAATGTAAATAATGACGGAAATTTCGTCCTACAATTTCGCCTACGTGCAACATTACTTGCTGAGCGATTGCTTTTAAAAGTACACAAAAGCTTCCTTTCTCTGTGCCCGCCAGACGATAATTAAAGCTCGATTTATTTGCTTGAATTTTGTGGGGAAAAAACTCATTTATCATCTAATCATTGCCAATGAGCAAGAGAACGGCATAAAATGTGCACTCGGTGAGTTATATTTGCCGTTCATACATAGAGAGAAAGAGACAGAGAGAGAAAGAGGTACGAATAGCACAGTCACAATGAAAAGTATTCGATCTGTATGCTGCAGTGGTCCATAAAACGATACGCAGACACGAGGCTGCTCAAAGTATAAAAGCGAAAAAGTCATCTCGTCCTGGTCTGCATGCACAGTAACGTAAGCATATATATATATGTATATACAGATCCACGAGGACGTTGCATATTCAAGCAGTAGAGCGAAGGCTCTAGCACCGCCTGAGCAGCCGTCGCATTATCCCGAAGCAGCAGCAGTAGCAGCACTAGCAGCAAAAGATTACATAAAAGAGACAGAGAAAGAGAGAGAGAGAGAGAGAGAGAGAGAGAGAGAGAAAGCTAGAGAGGCGTCGCTTCTGCCATCCGGCAAATATTAAAATATTCACCTGCGGAGCTCGCGACCCCTTGCGCTCCCGCTATATTACAATGACACACGAGGCCGTGGGGCTGCGAGTTGATCTCGAAAAACGTCCACGCGCCAAAAGGCGACTCTATACCGAAGGCTATATATTAGCCGGCTGTGCGTTTCTTTTTCCGCGCGCAAAGTGTGCGGCCTCGTACGCACACGGACAGAGAGAGAGAGAGAGAGAGGGAGAGTCAGTGCGCAGGGCTGCCGGCCGGAAAGCCTTTTCGCGTCCCGCGGCGCGTCATGAAATATTACTTGCCAAACAACGCGAGACGTTTATGGCGACGGCCTGAGTGAAGTAGTGGAAGAAGGGGAGGGCAGGGAGAAGGGGAGGTGTACCGAGCGCAAAGCCAAGTGGAAGCTCTATACCCCCGCAGTGGCCGTAAAGGCCGTATACCGGGGGGAAGAGGTAGAGGGGGCGAGAAAGCGAGCTTCTCTGCTCTATGCCTTAGTTACAGGCGAGCGGGTGCGGCGCGGGGCAACGGTAGGGAGGGAGGGAGGGAGGGTAGTCGTAAAAAATGTACGTCCCTGCCATTGTCCCGCGCGCCAGACGCCGAGCAATGCTCGATTCGCTTTCGAGCCGCTCTTCTCTCCCCCTCTCTCTTTCTCTGTCTCTCTCTACTACCTGTGTGCAAACGCCTGCGGGCATGCGACTTCGGCTACGGAGCGCGAATGTGCAGTGTACTTGTAGCTCCGTAACAGTCTCGGGTTCTGCCTCGCAGGCGCTTACATCGCAGGAGGCACGAGCTGCTGCCTGACACTGCTGCCAGTTATGCGCGTCACACAGCCAGTCCAGTTAGAAAATGGAGATTCGCAGGTGCAAGAGCGCGAGCGAACGAGTAGTGGAGCTTTGTCGGGGTTATGAGCGGCTCTCACTCTCTCTCTCTCTCTCTCTCTCTCTCTCTCTCTCTCTATCTCTCTCCTCTCTAGGACGACCGTCGGGTTAATGGCTTTAAGGGCGCGTAAAACGAATGACGAAGGAAATTGTTGGTGCTGCAGCGCGCCAGACTTTACACGGACACGCTACAATACCCAAGACGCAATGTGCGCAGGTTGTTGTTTAAGTTAATTAAGAATGCGCTTTGGAATAGTTCCGAATATACAGAGCAAAGACGCTGCCAGCTGAAACTGCGGCTTGAGGACTGGAGGATCTTTTGTGTCCGTCAAGGATTCACTCCTTCAACTCTAGTGTTTATCTTTTTTGTCTTTTGGAATAATAGTGCTTATATAGCAAACTATAGACTTCTCTGGTTTTTTTTAAAGCTTTAGTGTACAATTATTATTTATACCAATAAATCTTTTTCAATCCCAATCTCCAAGAAACGAGTATTGTTCTCTTACTTATTATTAAGAGCATGACATGTAGCTTTTTATGTCCACCGCTCGAAGCCTACATAAATCTCTTTTTTCCAACCTAAGGACTTTATACAAAATCGTGTGTATGTATCTAATAGATAGAGTTCGGGCAATAAATAAGGGATGTTCCTGATTTTTTTAAGAGGTCCAATCGATCTGTGCAAGTCAAATGATATAACCCGACCTTGGAAGCTATAAGAATGGTCGAAATTCACTTGCCTTTTTTTATCTGATTCGGCAGTAAAGAGTAAAATTATTCATTCGAGGAGACAGCGGTTCTTTTATCAACTGAAATTCACGTGGTGATTCGACAAAAACTATGAACGGATGAACATCATCTGTTACATTTAAATAGAAATAATTAGTTTTTAAGAGAATTGATAATTAAGAACATAAGTGTTTTCACTTAGAACAAAGAGAAAAAGGAAGATTAGATAAGACAAATATTTTAAGTAGAATTACAGTGTTTAATTTTTTACATTTCTCTGCCACCTACAGATAAACCACTGCCCTTTGAATGAAGAAGATATTCTACCATAGAGTCTCATTAATGTTTTAAAAAAAAATTATTGGATAGTACTGTTGTATTTCCTATCAATAATATTATACTGCAGAAAGAAACGTAATTCTTTTGAATCACGCTTTCGTAGTTTTTGAAACACAGTATATATTCTTTTGTTCTATCTGAATATCCGATTCGTATGTTATGATATAAATAGTATATACTAACGTAACGGAATAACTTTCTCTCATACTAGTATTTCGTTATCAAAAGTAAAAGTAGATATCCTATCGTTTGTTTTTGTTTGAATACTAAAAAACACAGCTGGACGATATACTAACAAAGTCGTCGTAAGTAGAGGAACGCAGTGGAATGAACAAAACCGGTGTTTTTGCTTAGAACTTGTCAAAATATAAGATTAAAAAAAATTGACCTGGGGAAGTGTGGGGATAATTGAAAAAAAATAAAGCTGACGTTTACTGAAGTAAGTGGAAAAATCAAGATTTCGTGCGACAATCAGTAGTACAAAAATTGCAAAAAATTACTTTCAAAATGTTTCTCCACTTGAATACGGGAAAATTCGTATGGGAATCTTCAAGTTTGCATAAGTTCTTCATGATTTAGTAGTATTATGCATTCTCTATTGATATTTATAAGGGACATCGCCGTTGGCATCCTCCAAGTTAGCTCAGGATTATCGTTAAAGAATATTTGTCTCATAAATAAAACATGAAAGACTCATTATTTGCCTATTATAAAAGAAAATAAATATTTTCTAGAATCATTTCAAGATTTGAACTAAAATAAAATCGATTAAAAATTGTTGCTTACAAAATAAGAAGGGAACGTGTCTCTGGTGGTATTTCAATTAAGACGTTATAAAGGGAGTAAGACGTACCCTATTTCTTAGCCCGATGCTCTCCTTTAAAGCAATCTCACTATGACCCGACAATTTCCAAAATAATTACTTGGACAAACAAGAGTGTAGGAGCTTAATCAGGCAATATAATACAAGAATTTCTCAAACATTATCTTGAACTAGTTCTTCAGTAATACCTTCATTAACCGTCCAATTTGTCCAGAATTACTGCTCTCGCACTGTTGAATAGCATCGGAGGCTAATGGAGCTGAAACAAAGCTAATTTTCATCCAAGCAATTCCCGCTAATTCCCAAAATAAAGCTAATCTCGCGCTATCATCCGCCCAGTCGCGTCAATACCCATACGTACATAGGAGAAGTCGAGGCCAAACCAGCTCGGAGCTCATCGGGGCTCGCGCGGTGCTCAGAAGCCGGCCGCGCACGAAAAATATCCCCTCTCCCCTCCCTCCCTCGCAATCTACCCCATTGATCATTTTCATCGCGGCAACGGTATAGCATAGCAGCGGTGGCAACAGCAGCAGCAGCAGCAGCAGGAGGAATGCTCTCGGTGAAAGGACGCAAAAGCCAGGCACATTCTATATTTAAAGCCCGTGCAGGCGCTGTCAGACTCACCTGCGCTCTCCGCACCGACTCGTTTCTCCTCCCATCCGCTCACACAAGCCCACCAGCAGCTACGGCCTGCACGCACACGGGGAGCGAGCCGAAGCGAGAGAGAACGCAGCAGCAGACTGGCGCCCGCGCCGCTGTACAGCCGGAGAGAGGGAGAGAGAAAGAGGGAGAGCGGGATAAAAATAAGAAAAGCCGGCAGTATCGGAGCTTGCGGGGGTGGTGTGGGATATATTCGCAGTTCGCGGCCGCGCGCACTCGCACACTCGCACATACGCGCAGAGTCACGGGGTCGTTCGACTAATGGAAAAATATGTGTGCGTTCGCTGGCTGCGCGTCGCGTCGACGACGGGGATATAGAGGAAGGGGGACGGGTAAAGGGCCAAAAGGAGAGAATGGCGATATTTATTTTACGCAGAGGAGGGGCAGAGGGAGAGAGAGAGCGAATGAAAAGGGAACGAGACGCGCGCCGGGGCGAGTAAATAATTTATGGATTTTGTTTTGTTCGCGGCTCGCGAGGTTTGCTGTGGCGAGTAGTGCTGCGGGCTTGAGGATGTTGTGGAATGTCCTCGTTTTGTCAAAGAAACAGACGTTCGCCATGGGCTAGCGGATCGAGTCGCTTTCAAAGACTCGAGATATCCAGAGCTTTATTAGAGCCGCGTTTTTATTTTTCTAATTCAGATCCAAACTCATTGTTTATTCCACCTTGGCAATATATGCAAAACTGGGGGGGAAATGAAAATGTTGACTGACAGAACCCGTGGGAAATTGAAAGAAATTGCGGTTAAAGCTGATTGTATAACATGAAAAGTAATTATAGTTGTGTATATCCTCCTCCAGCCATAGCCATACTTGACTATAGTTTGTCTTTCGTAAACATGGATATGCTCTCCATATTATTTTTCTCATGGGATCGAAAGGTGAACTTTTTTTTCTGTATTTCGTGCTTTTTGTTATAGGTCTAGCGTATACCCTGTGGACATCCTCTCCACTCGATAAATTGTTCCTCGTAAATTTGACTCGGGAATTTTTTTCCCCAAACTTTGTTGAAACAGTGATAATTTTGAATGGTAATATTCACGGGGATAAATTCGATCATTATTTGTGTTTGGTAAAACTGGCGACATAAACAATTCTTACAAAAAATAGTTTTGATTAAGCGAGAATTTAATATAGAAGTTGCGAGATAATAAAGAACTAAATAGTTCCTAATTGTCTCAGTGGGGATTATTTGTTATACATGTAGAAAATAACGTGTTTTAGTTTTTATACACTATGAAATAAATAATATATATTGTTTCTGAATAATACTGCTTTTAGAAAATTCCAATAATGCATTTATTACTTAAATTTATTACTATTAATTTCATTAAATTAAGTAAATCAGAAACAATAATTATTTTGTTAGTCTAGAGGTATTATTAATATTAAATATTAAGTAAATATTAAAAATTTCAATTATTTTAATTTTCGTGGTTTCTATATATAAATATGCATGCTGTTGTTGGATAAACGGTATGCTCATACCCGAATTTTCTTTTTCACTTTACGCTATTTCATTATTGATGTATTAGCAGCTTAAATAAGAAATGTCGGGTGATCGATGGATTCCCATCGGGTTCGGAAAGGTTACCTGCGACCTTGAATTAAGTACATACCTTATTTGTGGATTTCCTACTGAATAAAATATGTATAGCTATATAAGCAATTCTACTCTACATATAAGCAAGAAGTTTTAATACATTCGGGATGATTTATCCATCAAACTCACGCTCATTCGGACATTCATACGTACTCACTTTTCCCAAAAACGCTCGCTAACACATATTCTCTATAGGTATATATTTGTCCCTGCAGTACTATTAATTTACATTATTTTTATCTATCGAGTTTTTATTACTCGTCCGGCTTCTATCATGAATTTCAACAAAATCCTTTAGATTTAGATTAGAAAAGTACTGATGATTCATTTTAAATTCACTTATTTTAAATAGAATAAATATTTTATAAAAATAACTCCATATTCTAGGCTAATAGTTAGTTGATTTAATAATGGAAAACTGAGTTAATGTCTGTAATTATCAACTTGTACAGTAGATGAGTTGCGAGTACAGTCAGACTGTACAACCGAATGTTTTATTAACTTTGCAAGAGTTAAAACAGTTAATGCGTTGAATAATATCAAATCGCATGTTCGTACTTTGTAGTTTCATACAAAAATTTCAAATTTTTATTACACAAAGTATTTACTTTAACAGCAGTTACTTAAAATTGAAGGTAATAATTCTTTATTTAACACTGGAACTATTGAAAAAACTGCTCGCGATTAATCCGGTCGATGTAGCGAACAATGCTTCGAAAGAACTCTCCAACTATTTCGTATTTAAATTCCAGCCGGTAACGAGCTGTTTAAAACTGCAATCTTATCTCGGGGGCCATAAAAAATTGATGGAAAACACAGAAAGGCAGAGAGTGCGAGAGTTCATGGAACGTCGGACATACGCTCGCATACTTAGGTGAGCTTGGGGTTATCGAGAACGAATCTCGCGCAGGCATTCCCGACGGATCCCGAGGTGAAACGTGCCTCGTAAGGCTACTATCCAGCTTCGATGTGATGCTCCTCGGAAGCCGGAGAAAATTCCTCGGAAAAGGTTAATAAAGCAGCTTCCATTTCTGCTCGAGCTACTCCAGCCGATGACGTTTCTTATACTCTGCGCAGCTCCTCTTGCCGCTGCGCTCGGCTCGCCAAAACTATTCCATTTTCCAACTCATTCCAACTTTGATTATTGGATCCTTTGAAGAATCGCATCTGTTAATTTACCGGTAATGCGGAACAACCGTTTTTAGGGGTAAATACCGCGGAGAGGTAGAAGAAAAATAAAGCTTCACATATGGAGCACAGCTCTGAGAGGATCGGCTCCAAGTTAATTCTATTTACTTCAACCACAAAGTTCGCGCAATACTGTTAGGAAATACGCTCAACTATTTTACAAATGTTCATGTACAATAATAATTGGCTATATATCTTTTATGCGGAGCTCAACTTTGGTAAAATATTGTGCGTTGTATACATGTGATGTACGCGAATTAAATTCAAGTACTTATGTACGTGCTCCAGTGTGTTTTTTTAACGAACAAAGTTTCGTCTATAATTATAATTATTTAAAGCAGTTTTGATAATGTATATAAAAAGTTTCATTATTAATTTATCCTCGTCATATTCTGAAAGGTATCACGAAATTTTAGAAAACAGCGTACAAAAAATTGCTGTTGCACGCGGTCCTACATATATAGAAGATGCCCTATTAACATGCTTATCTTTTTGATGCATTCAAGCTATATATGCAGGCTGTCAGGCCGCAAGAAAAATTCTGTAAACAGGAAAAAACGGGAGGAGTGGTGGGGAAGCGCCAAGAGGGGCGAAAAAGTCTTATTAAAGCGTGTATTATAACGTTTGGCGCCCAGGCACCGCGGGGCGATTTCGAAGGTACGCGTCCGCGTCGTCGGCAAAATTAATTAGAAATTTTTCTCATAACGCGTAGTAGCGCGTTCGCGTCCCGTGTTTTTTCCCGCATCCTAACAAGCCTCCGTCCGCTGTTACAGCAGAGGACGAAAAATGAGGCCAGTAGCGCTCGCACGTACCGCGTAGCCTCCTTTTCTTTTTCAGCAGGCAGAAGGTACGGTGCAACCGCTCAGTGGGCCACATGCCTCCTTTCCAAAAACTTCATTTATGTATGCAGCTGGCTGTCCGCGCGCCAGAGTAACCATTTTTTAAACCATTTTAGTCAAGTTTAGCGGCCGAGGCGCCCGCGCCGCTCTAAGGATAAAGACGAAGCTACTATCTGCTCGGTTTAGCTCTCGCGGGGAGCACTGCACTTCCTCGGGGGAGGGAGGATCAACAAACTCTGGATTAAGAGATTAAATGGGAGTGTGGCAACGGAGTGATGGTCCGATTAGAACTCGGTGTCGCACCTTGAAACATGAATTTTAATCAAAGTCTCAAGGAGGTTTTTCACTCCCTTATAATGGATATTCACGCTGGTAGCGTTTTCTCTGCTGTGTGTGATGAATGTAACTCTTTTAGTGGTTGGCACGGGATACACATGGAAAACTATATTTTCACACGTAAACATGAATGACTTTTATGAGTGATGGTGTTAAGAACTCTGTGAACCTATCGTATAATAGGAATTTAAAATGCAAAAGTACTAGATATTCTTAATTCTTCACTTGCACAGGCAACAGTGCTAGGATTGTCTATATACAATTCTTTGTTTTTGCTAAGGCTACAATTTTTGGATAATTATTGGACTTATTATTATTTTAAATTCGTAATCAACAGCTTCAAATACTTTATAGACTCTCTGATTCGTCTGACAAGGGCAATTTATCAATGTCAACATTAATTATATCTTTTCAAATAAAATCAAGAAAGTGTCAGGAAATACACCAGACTAGAGTAAGCCGAAGGACGAAACAAAAAAGTATGGAAGGGATCGATTTTATTTATTTATGCCTCGTCGAGAGCGACGTACATGGCACTTTGCCCTTTAAGGCACAGCAAGAAAAGGGAAAGAAAAAGGAGAGAAAAAGTAGTGGAAGAGGAAAAAGGGGAAGACGGAAAACTCGCGTGAGCAGAAAATACTTCCCTCGCGCCCGTCTTGCGCGCACACCTTGGTCCCATTAACTGCGCTGACATCGACCAGTCAAAAGTTTCCTTCGTTAACAGCGAAAGAGAGCAAGTGCGCGTGCGAACCAGCGCAAGAAAACCAGAGAGAGAGAGAGAGAGAGAGAGAAAGGAGGTGGATTCGTGTACAGTGACAAGCCATGCGGTCACCCCAGCTGCAAAGTACCACTGCGCTGCTCCCACTTACACCTCCGCGCAGGCTGCAACAGCAGCGGTGGCCACTGCTCGAGCTCTGCGACGGCTCGGACAAACTTCGGAGCCCCCGTTCGATCCGGCCCCCCAAGATCTCCAACTCTCTCTCTCTCTCTCTCTCTCTCTCTCTCTCTCTCTGCCAACTGCGCGAAGAAGGCCACACAGCGCGCAAACTTTGGAGAGTCCGAAATGCTGCCGCCGAGATGTACGCGGTAGCTCGCAGAGAGCGAGGTTGGGCCAGAGCGGATGAAAACGGTAGACAGAGAGTGAGAGAGAGAGAGAGAGAGAGAGAGGAGGGGAAGAAGGAGAGTCACGACTCTAATATATAGGGCAGAAGAGGGAATAAGTACGTGTGTGTGTGGGTGTCTCTGTGTTGGAGTTGAGGAAAGGAGAGAGAGAGAGAGAGAAGTAGCCGCTGGCATTGACTGTTCCTTTCGCGGACTAATTAATACTCCGTTTTATGGATTTTTAATTTGTTTTAAAGGTTTCAAGGTAAATTCAATGCCGCTGCGGCTGTTTTGTTACAGAAACAACGAGGTAATTAAATATAGCTCTGCAGGCGCGCAGTGTACCGCAGTCGATGTTTCTTTTTATCGAGGAGGTACACACATTCTGCTGTAGCAACTAATGGAATTGGGAACGGTAAATGTTGTGAAAAATAAATGAGCTCGGTAAAATCCTGCGTGCGTATAATGCTGTAATTGAAATATAATCTCTCTCTCCCTCTCTTCCTCTCTCTCTCTTTGATGGAATTTTTCCTCGGTCATTTATAATTATACAGTTTATTACTCGCCAAGTTTCCAGCTGTCAAGAAGAGAAAAATTTAATTAACACATTTAAAATTGCTGACAATACAATCGTATAGGGCTGCAACACTGAAGGGTATGGGAGCGAAGACTAAATATTCAAATTTTTCATCTTCAATTGATAAATTAAAGAGGCTGAAATTTAACATAGAAGAAGTTATTTATTTGTCACATTCCGGGATACAACTGTATTCTAATCAGTAATAAATATTATGAGCTTTCTTATGCAAAAAGAATTGTTATTATTTGTTTACGTACAACGAATTTCTTCAAGTATGAAATTAACCTTTGCTTCTAATCCGCAGAAATTGGCACATTTACCCTAAATGCAATATTTTTGTATTCTGATCTTATTTTGATAACTTTTTCTGCTCGGGTTAATGTAGCTAAATGTATGGGCATTGAACGAAATAAATCAAAACTTCTTAAAGTTAATGAAAATTGATCTAGATTAAAAAAATATATCAAGTCAGAAATTCTTTATATAGTGTCAAGACTATTTAATAAACGATTTTAACTTATGCTAAAGCTTGTTGTTTAAAATATATGAACAATAATCTATCAAAACGATATGCAACTTTCTTTTTACCTTCATTGTTTGTAACAGCAGTCATTTAAAAACCCGATAAAATTTTTTACAATAGTAGCTAATTCAAGAAATCTAATTTTTTTAATCAATGCACACATTTGCTATAAGAATAAAGCATTTATTCCACATTTGACTAAATGTACTCATTAATCGTAAAAATTCTTTTCTTGCTAAAAGGGCAATATAAGAAAAATTCGTGCGTAAGCGATGAGAGATAAGTAGGATCAGAAAGATCAAACAAATGCGTATAGGAAAATGGGAGGCCTAACAAAAGAAATCGTTGCTTAGAAAAAAGAGAAAGTGCGATAGAAGAGTAAAAAAACAAAAAAGGAACGGGAGATAAATGAAATAGAAAAAAGTCGAGGACAGCATACTAGAATGAACACAGTCGGGAGAGTGGAAAAAAAAACGAGCGAAAGAAAGTGATGGACGAGAAGGATATAGTGAAAGAGAGAAAGAGAGAGAGAGAGAGAGAGATGGGGGGGGGGGAGAGAATGAGAGAGATAGTAAAAGCGCGGAGAGGGTGGAGGCGAAATTTCAGCAAAGGTAGAGGAGGAGGGGTACATCCGGCGTGACGGGTGACCCTAATTTCCGTTGAAGTTGCAGCTCGTCTCATTCCGCGGCTGCAGTGGGCGTCAAATCGTGAAACGCGAGCAAAAACAGCTCGCTAGACGAGGGAAATTAATTTCTTCCCCCCATATCCTCGCTGAGCGCTCGACTGCTGCTCGCTTAGCCCCTTAACAGCGCACGGCAGCCGCACTCTTTAACCGACTTTGTGACTTTCTGCTCGACATGTTGTACTTTTAACCCTCATCTCGCTCCCTCTGCCTCCCTCTGTCCCACTGTCTCTGTCTTCTTCTCCTGCTTTCCTTCCATTTTTGCGCATTCTCTCATTGTCTAGTCGGCAGAATTTTTCTCCGGCTGTCAAGCCGCTTTCATTGTTTCGTCTCCGAGTTTCTAGTATTTTACGATTTACTTCTAGTTTTAAATGCGCTTTTCCTCGACCTACTAGTCTACTTTTTATTGTTTATACATCGCATAGCTTCATACTTTTTGGCGAAGCATTTCGCACAACTTTTTTCGTGGATTTATAAACATGTAAAATATAATTTAATAGTGCTTTATTCCGCCTCGATTTATTACATTATTCACTCCATTAGTCACTGTATTCAACGAACGAGGTGAAATATTGCGAAATTTCAATATAAACAAAGGGTTGTAATATTTTTCATTTTTTATACACTTCAGTAATTAACGAGTTAATTAAGACAAAAAACGAACAGAAATAATTCGCTTTCTCTGTAAATATTTGCAATGTATTAATATTGTAAGACTCACATTTTATTGGTTTTTTAAACATTCGCATAAGATAGTGTACGTACCTGAAACAGAAAAAAATGAATGATTAGCGTTTGTATAAAACAACTTTTGTATTAAAATCAATAAATCATGGGAAAAATGGAAATATCGTGTTCGGTTTTATTCGTAAAAGTGTAATAATACATAGATTGCAGGATAACTTGATTTCATTGTTTTGTTCAACAATAGTTATTATTTTGTATAATAAATGATGACATAAGAAACATTACGTTCAAAAAACCTACATATTCATTAACGCATTAGTAAAGAGTTAAAAGAATAATTAAAATTTAAATGATAGTGCAAGTTTCGTACGTTGCCCTTACGAGTTTATGAAAAACTTTTTCATGTGAAACTACTTCGAAATAAGAAAAATGTGTTCTAAGATTAAATCATTAAAAGTTTTTATTTACATAGATACTATAAAGTACTTCACACAGTTACAATTTAAATAGTTTAATTAACGTACTTTTTAGGTTTTACAAATGTTTTATATTAAAGCTTAAGAAATTATAAAGTAGTAAAAAGTATATCAAGTCAACAACCCTTAAGTAAATAAAATAAAGTAAAAAAATGCAGTAAAATACAATTTGATATTTAATTTCAATTTTATATAAATACAGTACTTATTTCTGCATTTAACGAAATATATATATAGATAGAGATTAAATGTTTGAAAAAGCTATCTGCTAGCTCTACGATAATGATGTACGCATTATGTGGACTGGAATCACATTACCGAGATACTGACAGAGAATATTAAAAAATGTTTTATTAAAGAACTCATAATGTGAGAAAAGGAGTAAGAATTACTTTTTATATATGTTTGTATAATAAAAATTTTTTTTTGAAAATTGGTTCAGCAAGTTTTAAGCTACAGAAATTTATTTAATTCATTTTACTCGCTTATAATAAGATTGCATTTTGAAATTCTATTTTTGCTCTAATGATTTTCTTGATAAAATATATTTTCATCGATACAAGCGTTTATTCTCCCTGTGAAAGTCAAATACATGAACACAGAAATTAATCAGGTCTGTTTGTTTCTCGGTAGCTTTAGCGCATGGCCAAAAATTATCGGTGCTTTCCGGGGGCCTCAAATATTTTATTTTTGATGTACAAATAGCTTCACAATATTTTTGAAGAAATTATTATTAACGTTATATATAGAATAAAACATGTAATAGATGTTTATAGTCTTTTTTGAAATGCATTATTTAATAACTTTTTAAAACAGTCATTAACGGAATATTTTTTATATATTCTAATTACTTGCTTTTATACATTCGAATAACTTAAATATCAATATTTTTGGATTTTTCAATCTTTTTTCTCAAGTAATTTTAAGTTTTTAATCCTCCCTGAAATTTTGCACTCACGTAGTTATGCGTATGATATCTATCATTATGAATTTCTTTTAACAAGTTCTCACTTTTTATTGCAACTAGCTGGAGAAGCAACTTTAATGTTACTCGTCTTTATAAAAAATTTCGCATGCATTACAAAGCGCACAATTAGCATACTAAAATTACACAACATCTCAATGTCACGGGAGAAAATTGTACGCGCGCATGACCTTGACAAAAAGAGCGTAACAACGGGGCAAAGCGAAGCGAGAGTTCATTACCCGTCGGGCTATGCGATACACTCACGAACGGCATTAATTGAAATGGAATAACGAATAAGACTGGGCCGTTGCCGTTGGCCAGCCACAGCAGCAGCGGCGGCTCCACGGAAAAATAGAAGGAAAAACACCGAGCGCTCCGAGCTAAAAGAGCGTAAGCGCATAGCCGTGGATCGCTCTATACGTCCGGGGCTATATATACACGCACCCCTTAAGCCTCGAAGCTTTATCCATTATCCGCGAAAAATGAAAAGATAATGCAAAAATGAATTTTTAATTAAGCTCGAGCCGCGCGCGGCGAATATATAACGAGACAAGCGGCTGTGTGTGTGAGGAGCGCGTGGGGGGCCAATCGTTAATGAAGACGGGTGACATAATCCCAGTGCGCGCGACAAGCCGCCCTGCGCGCATTAAATGGCCCTTCGCTCGTCCGGCCCGCAACAGCAGCAATCTTTTACATATTAATTGCAGCGCCGCCGCCCTGCGCGACCCTCAAATTTTCGACTACTCCGCAGTTGCGCACGTACTCCACCGACTCTATATACAGATACAGATATATACCTATATACGGCCTGCACGTTGGTTAGAAATAGAATGAGCCTTGGAATAAGGGTGCAAAACGCGTCGCGTGAATTTAAAAAAGGATATATATACGTTTACGATGTGGGTAACTCCCTCTCTCTCTCTCACTCTCTCTCTTTCGCTTTGTCTCTCTCTGGCTCCATCTCCCTCCAATGTGTCGTTTCAGAGACCTCGGTCCGACGACAACGTAATTAAGAGTTACGATTTGCTTTTGCTCCACTGCTCGTAATGAAAATGTTTGATTAAAATGCGCGCTATAGGAACTACTTGAGCTAGCTGCAAATGGCTGTTGCATGCGTTATTGCGCTGGGTTAATGTTTAGGTTTAAGGACACTCTGTGCCAACTGCCAGTTAACTCGCTACGAAAATATATCCCTTTTTTCTACGCGGAATTGCCTTGTGTGGAATTAGTCTACACAAGCGAGGAAATTTATTTGAAATGATAGAATTAGCTACATCAGTCCTACTTCTATATATGTAAAAGTCAAGAATTGGTATAAGATATTTATCAAGGCGCCCGTTTAAAAATAAACTCTGAAAAATGGTAGAAATTAAATCGATACAATACGAATAAGATGCAGCATAATGGAAATTTTGTGAGTATAGTATTTACTTTAATATCGAATAAACTTATTTAGTGTAGTATCTAAGATTAAAAAAATATTCGATATTACAGAGTTTTAATAATTGCAATAAAAATTTTATTTGATTAGGTATTTATAAACTGAAGTTATCGCTCGTAATATTATACGGTTGAATAAATAGTCTCGTCTCTCTCTCTCGATCTCCTCGATCCAATTTTCCAATTTAACTTCAAATATATTCAATAGATATATAAATTCTCTTAGGCGGTCATATATAATAAGATTACTGTGATTATAAATGGTTAGGGTTTTTAAGTTCACTCTTCGAAAAGTAGCTAAGGGAAAATTTGACTGGTAATGAAAGCCATAACACCGTATTTTGACAAATACATTTCGCAAATGAAATTTTGAAAAGACTGATCCTTGTAATCATATGGCACTGCGATCTTGTTAAATGCGATGATCTAACAGTATTTATGTATCTTGATTCTCATGTAAAACACTTGAAACATTGGCAAGTTTCAATAAATCAAAAAATTGGCTCGTATAAAGATCGAGACAGAGAGAGGAGTTATTCATGAATTAGTATTAAAAATAAGTGTAAACCTGAATATTTCAATAAACATTTAAATTCATCCGAAAATTAGTTTCTCAATCTACAATGTCGTACCAAATAATCAATAGTTTAAAAGTTTAGGAAATGGCAACAACTCCGTTGAGAAATCAGGTAAATATTATTTTAAAAAATTATATATTTTCTTTATTATATGTAAATAATTGTTTCATAAAAAGAAAATAATTCACCCATCATAGTGAGCATACAAGACATATCGCAAAATACTACTGGATATAAAATCGTAGAGATATATACGTATTAGCTAACGAGCAGTATGAGTCGGGAGATCAGAGGAAAAAAGGGCCAAAGGAAATTTGGGTGCGGAGCGGCGTGTGTTCCCTTAACGACATACGCGGCCGGTAGATCTAATTTTGTAGAAGCTAAATAATCTAATAGTCTCATCGCCGAGGCAGAGCACACACACATAGACATAGATTCGCGCAGGCTAGTTCTCGATTAATTCAAAGGAGGGATAGCGGGAGGTTTTAGCGTGAAATAGCCCGGTGGTAATTGGTGCGAGGCTCGATTGCATTTCGCGCATTCGTGCGCGCACGATAGAGAGGGAGAGCATGTAGTGCTGGAATAGAGAGAGAAAAAGTGCTAGGGAAAAAAACTTTTCCACTTTCCACTTGGTGGTGGAATCGTCCTCGATATTCACCCTGCAGGACGATTGCACTTCGAAAAATATTATTCTTCTACTATATTTACCGACTTTTTGCATTGCTTAGTTTTTTTATGCTGCAGATTTTATTGCCAATTTCTGTTTTATCCACACGATTGGATGTTGACGAATATATCGTTTCGCTAGGACGTAGATCACTTACTTCGCGCAATTGTATCACAATATACTATTTTAAGTTTAATTATACACCTGGCTTTGTTATCTAGTTTTTCCAACAGCCTAATAATTGTAACATAAATGTAAACATAACAGAAATAATAAAAAAATTCGGATGAGGTAACCATTATTAATGTCGACAGATATCATTTGATAAACCGATCTGACTACGCTGGCTATTAAGCTTATCAAAGATTCGCTAGTTGTCATTCCGAAGATGTCACAAGTATGTTCTCAGTGAAAATCTTTCAGCTGATACATAATTAGAGTCTGACCCAAACAATAATCGAATGAAAAACATTTCTTCTACGTAAAAACATCTACTGAGTCATAGGGAACGAATTGTCGTGTCCTGTAGGAAAGGAATAAAGTGCAAGAGGCTCAACCAGCTGAATCACTTAAGAATAGAAAGTAAAAATAGGTAGAATACAAAGGAAAATGTATCGCAAACGCGAAAGAGATGGTGGAGGGGCAGTTATAAAGTGATGTAGAAGAGGCTCGCTAAGTCTTCAAAATACGAAGTGGAAATGTTGCTGGCGAGCTATGAGCCCTCGTATTTATCCCGGCTTAACCTATAGGTACAGGACTACATACACATACGCGACTCAACTTACGCTATACGAGCTGATTATACTTCATTCTTTACCTTATTTTCTGATAAATATAAATGAATCGTTCCATTGCACTTTTTGAGCTATCGCTTGCTCGTTCGCTTTGGTCTTTCATATTTTAATATTTACAGCTGATTATCGTAAATAAAACGGCATCGTGTAAACAGTGGTGTATCCCTACTGCAATTATTTAATTAAACTTTAATTATAAAATAATTTAAAGGATATTGGCAGTACTACGAGTCGTAATATATGAAAAAATGTTTGCTAGTGAATAAATGCATGAACATGAAATAAGCATGGGATTATTTTGTTTTATGCATTGAACATTCTGTTTGCGATAATCTTATTTTTTGGCCTCTACAATCGTATTATTGTTAAATAAAAATTGGTTGGCTTTTGCAGAATTTTCATAGAGCTTATCCGAATATCCGAAATTAAAAATAAAGCTTTAAAACTAACATTCAGTTTTTTATTTAAATACTACTGTTATGAGAATTACGGATATGTTATGAATTGAATAATATTCAAGTTTCATCGTATTAAATTTAATATAAATTATTTACTTTATGGAAATTCATAGAAATTTATTGAATTATAACTATTAATTCTCGTAGCTATAGCTACGAAATTTCAAAGAAATGAAAGTAGAATAACTTTTTTCTGTAAGATAAGGTTTAAAAAATAGTTCTTAGTTATTTAAATGAAATATTAAATTCAAATATATACGGAAGTAATTTATAGGATAGAAATGATAGAATTAATTCACATAAAAGAAATAAAGAAATAGATCGTTTGGAAAATTACGTTATAAGCAGATTAAGTACCCAGTCGTTCGAAGTTGTCACGTATTGATAAAAATAAATTTTTCTCGCTCTACTCAATAGACTCGATTTTGTGCCAATACCTATTTCATAATTACTATATTTTTTACATAATATGTCGAACTTTTATCTGTTCATTAGGATAATGCGCATATTTTGAAATGCTGCATAGAATATTGGTTAAAAGGCATTCATTTGCCGGCGAATGCAAACACCGAGACAGAAAAATACTCTCGAATAGATTGTAACTATCCACCATGAACGAAGCGAATATGAAAAATAATCGTATTTTCAGTTCTATAACCGCGTAAATATAACCAAGCAGCAATGAGACAAACAAAGAAGAAAATCATTTTACTGAAACAATATTTACCTGTTAAGTGAAATATACATTATTCTAATGGAAATAATATTAACTCTAAGTTCATATAAACAAAAGAAATGCAGCTGCAATTGCAATTATGAATTTTAAAAATAATACAAAGAATCAAGGTCGTGTTTAAAAAAGTAATTCCTTTCTTTTTAGCTCTCATTAGTTATGCATAATGAAAAGGATTAGGCATTTTTTTCGTTGCTTATCTAGAGTTACAAA
>UELU01077874.1:7707-23194 GCA_900490025.1 Megastigmus dorsalis | reverse complement strand
GGGTAGAGAGGGGAAAAAAGGGAGAGATGGAGAAAAGCTCTCTTCGTTTGTTACTACCTCGGTTCCTTCCTTTTTTATTTGCTCGCGATTTCTTTCTTTGGCTCGTCGGCTGCGCAGCGGGAGCTAACGAGGAAAAAGAGCAAAACATACTAATTATTTAAAAAGCTGCTGCTGGCCTCATTCATTCAAAGTGGCGGCTACGTTGTCCGTCTCAAAGAAGGGACTTTAATAGGATTCGGATTCTGGCCTCCCCTATATACCGACAAAGTGCTATTTATTTCATTAGTTGCAAACAACACGTATTAAATATATTAAAGGTTTCTCGCATGTTGATCGCATTTGTGAAAAAATAGTACTTTTAGACCCTGAAGAAGGACGAAGTTTACAACAAAGGTCCGAAACGTCGGTCATCTAATTCAAAAGTGTATTTTATTCGTTCGAATGGACCAATTCTCCACCTCTATTAATTATAGTCTTTATGTCTTGGTGGTTACAATTTGTAATTACATTAATTGGTAATATCAGTATTTCGTAATAAGCGCTTTGAAGAAGGAAATGATTTTAAAAAATCAATTGGAAGAGTGAAAAGCACTCACTATTCGGAGTTAAAAAATGCTAAATATATTGCATTACTTGAAATTTGTGAACACTTTGACTAAAGTAAACAAAATATTTTATACCAAATGAACACACGTGCATTTGAGTATTAAAAATTGTACATTCAAGTAGCAAATAGAAAATCGGAAGGCATTACAGTTTTGGATAATATTGCACATTTTGATAATATATTTTTTCTACATTTTTTATTATATTATATAAATGACGACGTTTAGCTTATGTTAAATTCTTGATTGAGTCGTTTTTAGACGATACATTATTGACAAGATAAATCTATTTTAACATGTTTATTGCATATGAGACTTGATCTGTACGTCATGAAAAATTTTTCTTGACTTTAAAAGGGTTACAAAAAAAAGGAACCGTAACGTCGTCATTTAGATAATATAATAAAAATTGACAGCATAACCAGCCGTTTCATTTATTTACTTTGGAATTATAGCTGCCATAACTATAACGAAAATCATATTACTAAAATACACTTTTATATGAAAGAAAAGATCTTTGATGTCCTTGCGAGAATTAATCCCCATGAAAGAAAAACCCGTATTTGCGACTAGAACCTTTTTTAAATTCAAATTTCAGATATGAAACCGTTCTCCGCCTAGGACCAGATATTTCTGTATACGCATTTTCTTGAACTAATTCTTAAAAAGAAATTCAATTATCTAATGAGTGAGTATTAATAAAACATAGAAATTATCATTTTAATCAACTTGATGGGTCCCCTCTATTGGATGAATATCAGGTAGAGCCTGATGAATGAGGCTTTACAATGTGATTTCTTTTGCAAAGCCAATATTTATTTTACTACGTATAACTCAATCATACTTACATTACATATTGTACAGTAATTATAATTAGAGTCACTAATTTTTAGTTACGATTCTTCATCAGATCAATCACTAAATTCACTCTTAATGTATTATACAGGTGCGACAAATTTTTAATTACTTTCAATAAGTTATTTTAAATTTTATAAAAAACTATTCATTTTTATAATTATAATTATTTCAATAAAATAGAAATTAGTTATGGATTTATCAAAGTCCTTTTCATCGAAACGACAGTAGATAGGGTAGTTTATATTGTGAATGTTTGAATATTCTGACATTGTATAATTTGATAAAATGTTTAACAACATGATTTCATAACCTCGAGTTATCATTAAATTGATAGAGCAGCTGCGTTTTCCGCTCTGTAAATGAAAATTGAAGTAATGACAGAAAAATTGAAATCCAATACTTTTATGACTTTACGATGCAAAGTATAATTTGACTATAGTTTGAAGAGGAGAATGAAACGTGGTCTTAAACAAAATTAAAGATTTATTGATTGCGTAGTTCGAACCCTCAATTCACTCTAACCAATTAAACTTACTTCTGATTAAAAAAGAAAATTAATTTATCAACTAAGCTAACGCCTATATATGTTACATTTATACTCGAGCAACTTCCGTGATGCATCAGCGAGAATCGACAGGAAATCGTAACAAAGCAAAGGAAAAAAAAAATGTATTAAAAAGAGAAAATAGAGAGGGAGGGAAAAACAGAAAAAGTTTTCTTCGGAAAAATGCTGCTACAGGTACTTGACAGAGGTTTTTTTAAAAAGAACTGACAAAGAAGAGGTAAAGAAGTACATAACTAGAGCTCCCTGCGATGAGATAGAAAGAAGCGAAAATGAAAAAAAAAGCAAAGAGAAAGTAAAGGGACAAGTCCGTACGGGAAATGGGGCGAGAGTCGAGCGAACGGAGACACACTTTGCAAGAGCGAGAGAGAGAGAGATAGAGATAGAACCAGAGAGAGAGAGAGAGAGAGAGCAAAGTGTAAGTGATGCGAGTTCGGTTAGCGTCAGACGTTCTACTAGTCTCTCGCTCGAATCTCTATCGGAAAGTGCTTGACGCGACTCACTCGCTTACTTTCTGTCTCTCTTTTCGCTTCTCTCTTCCCTCTTTCTCTCTCTCTCCCCTTTTCTCTCTCTATATCTCCTCCCTAATTACTGAAGAAACATCGCGCGGATTATCCGCTACGAACTCGGTCGAACACCCGCGCTAATTGCAGCGAAGTCTCTCTCTCTCCCTCCCTCTCCTAGAGCCGCGCGCGCGCACAGCCGAGATAGACAGATAGGTGCAAGATAGAAAAGCAGCGGCAAGGCGCAGCCAGAAGCGCAGCAGCCGTTTCCTTTCTTCCTGCCTCGGTTTTCCCTCTCCCCGCGCGCATCCACTTCCTCTCTCTAACTTCCACTCGATCCCCTTATTTTTTTTTTATTCAATTTCACAGCCTCGTGGACTTTGTTCCCTTTTACAGCGCGCGCGACGCGCAGTTTCTTCCCTTTGATTGCGATTGAGGTGCGCGTGCGAAAAAAGGCAGTCGCTCCCCTGCCCGACCCCCGCGGAAAACAATCGCCGCGCGCGAATCTCGGAAAATATATAAGGTACGAGGAAAGAAGCGAGCTTGCAGGCAGGAGGCACGTGCTCGCGAGCGACTTGGGGGAGGAGGAACTGGGAGAAGATGGGAGAGTTCGCGGGCGCGAAAGTTGCTTAAAGAGGAGAAAACGAGATGCGCGCGATGGAGAGAACTGGCGGCGCTGTGCTGGTGACGATGGGAAAATAAAGGAATAAGCGTCGCGGCGGGCGGGTAAAGAGAACGAGAGTCATTACTTTGAATAATTATATAAAGAAAAGGTGGAATTGCATTAGCCGCAGAGCAGTAGCAGCGGCGCAAAAGCCCGAATCAAAAGCGAGGAGAAAAATTATTAGGAACGGCGTATAATTGATTTTTAATTACTATTAAAGAGCCGTGGGGGCTTTGGGGATTGTTCCATCCTCTTTTTCATTTGGTGCACACACCGATAACGCCCGCAGCGATTTCTCGTTAAGCCACCGCCGAGGCTGGGAGCTGCGCTGTTTGAATAAGCATTCGGGATAAATATTGAATTCGAGCTTTTTTCAGCTACGAGCTATTAATTAGTCCCCGTTTCTTATTCAATAATGAGCTTTTCGAGCATTATTTTTTGTCAAATATTTGATTGGCGCGAGCAATCGGCAACGGCGTCAAAATGTTATTGTATACTTTGATTGATCGGCTGCGTTTTGCTAAATCAGTTGCATCTTTTGCGCGTGAAAATATGTACGCATTATTAAAGTGAGCACACATCTAGAATCGGCGAAGGCATGCCATTTATTTTGATGTTTGATATTGGTAAAATTTTCAATTGAGTTTCCAGGAAAATGTGTCATACTTGTGTTTCTGATGAGTTTTATTTTCACAGCTTATTTCAAAACCTATGTACAATTTTTCATCGATAACTTGAAAAAAAGTTAATGAAAGTATGAATATATTATCGCTTCAGTGGAGAAAGAGCGTATCTGAACGATTTTGATCAAAAAAGACATATCTCAACTTTTTCGGCTAAAAAGACGTTTGTCGCGAAGATAGTTTTTTTCTTTCAAAATTAAGTTTATAATAACACGAAAATTAAAATTGTCAATGAATGAATAAATATTTTTCGGATGTCAAAATAATAATCAAACCGATTCAGTAAAATTAATAAAGAGGAATTAAAAAAGAAATGTTATCGATACATATTTTTTTTTTAAATTAGAGATTAGCGGTTCAGACATAGCATTTATTGATATTCTGTGGTCAGTTTTTACAAATCACGTACCCACTACCTTTGACGCTCGTTTTATTCTGATAGATTTTCGTGAGTAAATATTGTCACTGACGAATATATGTCAATACAATACTGCTTCCTTTCGGTGCAGATACTAACTGCAGATTCAATGGTTATATTAATTGTTCAATCAACGAGTTGACAATGAAGAAACTTATCTGCAAGAGATAGTACAGGCGAAGGCTACTTCAACTCGGTGTCAGTCAGCCGGGCAGTCAGCAGAGTCAGAATGCAGATTGCAGACTTCTTGCTGGACTGGTTTCGATGACTTACCGTGTGCTAGAAACGGAGCAGTCATAGGTCGAAGCGAGGATCGAAGTTGTTGGTTGTCAAGTGGTTTTGAATAAAAAAGAGTACTTGGCTATGCTTTGTTGTCTTACTTCGCACAATTTTTACCAGGTCCATGCGTGAAACCTCACAAGTAATATTTGAATTGATATAAATCTCCAACGGTTACAACTCCTGTGTGACACTGCCAATAAACCTGAATTCTCTTATAAGTGCTCTTAACATATTATGATACCAGACCATAGTGTTTTGTATTGTATAGTCGAGATCATAACAAGCATGTAATTAAATTTTATATGTGCTCAATTCGTGGTTATAGGTTCTACAGTAATTTTATAGAAATTTCTAACACTGCATGTATAAACTTTAAAGTGCTTCAAATTTGAAATAGTAGTATTATTTAAATAATTTCAGGTATTCTGCAGTATTTCATTAACACTACTATCTGAAGATATTTAAATTTTCTCGTATACTAAAATGATAACTTGAGCACTATATATTTGAGGGAAAACAGCTGTTTTTGTTTCAGGGATCTTTTATAACAGAAGATAAAACTTTAATATAAAGTAGCCAAGAAAAGTAATGGGCAAAGAACAGCAGTTCTCAGGAATGAGGACGACTTTTGCGAACACATAAATTTTATTTTTTGTTTTCAATGCTGAAATATTTTCTGAAAACCTCATTACACTCGATCTTGGCAGACTTGAGTTATAATGAAGAGAAATTGACATTTTAATAAAGATGAGCTTTTTTCTGAGAATGCTTCTCTTACTACTTATTTATATTAATGAAAATATAAATATCTGAAAGCTCGACGAAAGAGCCTTAATCTTTTATAAATGTACAACTGAAAAAGTAACATATTTTTATATCAGTGAAATTCGCAGAGAAAGAATTAATTTTAAAAAATCAATTGGAAGAGCGAAAAGCATTCACCATTCCAAGATTTAAAGTTAAAAAATACAAATTACGGTATTTAAAAATGGTCAACACTTTTACTAAAGTAAGCAGAATATTTTCTGTGTACGCACGTGGATCTGAGTATTTAAAATTCTAGTAGAAAATAGAAAATCGGAAAGCGATACAGTTTTGGATATTACTGCACTTTTTATAATATAAATATAAAATATACCTATGAAATAAATAAATGAAACGTCTGACTGGCAAATTCAGAGAAAGAATTCAGAAATAATACTTTTATTATTGAGCTGCTATTGCGGCTTCTTTCACAAATACAGCAATGCATTATAATTAATATCTTTAAAGTGGAGTAAAATATAGCACAGTAGTATCGAATAAATAACTGAAGCTTCGTTATATTGGCAACTTGGTAAAGAAAAGCGAGGAATGAATTACCTCTTAGCAAGCGAATAAGAACAACTACAGTAGCTTAAATAAATTCAGCTGATGAAAAGTAAGTTTTGCATTATATCGCGTCCAGCCATTAAACTTGAGTACCAAATTAAGCATCCCGCACCAAAAACATCGCATACATATATATTCTCCAATATTATTTAATTAATTTCCCACAGAAAAACAAAAGAAATCCTCTCCCATAAAGACTGCGACTACTGGTTTTATGAAACAATACGGAGCAGCAGTCGAGTTATTTATACATAGCTCGAGCTACGACGCGGCGCCCACGTATTACATCATCCGGCAAAATTACTATTTACGGAACGTAACGGTGCGGCAGTGCGGCAGTGCGGCCGCGTCCACCGACTCTGCCGAGCTCTGCGAGCACGCACCGAATATAATACGCAGTATCGGCTCCCCGGTCTTACGTAACGCACGTATACATATAGATACGGGAAAAAGGAAATAAGGCGCAGAGGGCAAGAAAAATCAAGAAGGACGAGGTGGGATGGGGTTGGGAGTAGTAGGGCAGCTGGGCCGAAAAGGCACGTAATTATTTTTGATGGATGAGCATTCGGCGTCTGCGCGTGTATTGGCCTCGCTCGGGCTCTCGAGCTTGTACATAGGATTGCAAGCATAGACGCGAGCAGCTGCATACAGTGGCTGAGGGAAAAATAAGAGATGGGGGAGAGGTGAAAGGAGAGGAGGAAAGTAGAAAAAATAAGGAGGCCTTAGCTCCAATTTCGAGGCGCCGCGCGCTCAGCGCCAAACAAATGGGAGCTTGCAAGCTCGCGGGGCTGCTGCAGCTGCTGTTGCCGGGCTGGTGTGGGTGGAGCGGCGGCGGCAGCGGCGTCCGCGAGGAGCTTAACGCCTCGAACCCCATGAATTATTCATTTCATTCGCAGCGCGAGCGCGCGAACGAGACAAGGCTTTCTTTCTCTACGGCACTCTGCAGCAGCAGCTCTCGCGGCGCCTCACCGTTACCTTCTCACTCTTTTGCGCTCTCGGCCTTCTTTTTTTTATGCGCGCGAAAAAATCCCCAAGGCACAGGGATGCGCTTTGTCAACACGCTCGCAGCTGAGATTCCGCGCGCCGGTGAGATTATTATAGTGGCATAATAACTACACGCTCAATCTTTCAGGGGAAAAATGCGTTTGTTACGTATAGCGAGAGACTTGATGGAGGGACAGAGTGAAAGCTGCTTTGTTTCCAAGTGCACCCAGACAAAAGATGTCTGCGAACATTGGTATTGGAACGGGAATATTTTTGCAGAGTAATGTCATATGGCTCAGAGAAAAAATATTGAATTCGAGTGTTTGATAGTTTAAATGAATAATTATTAAATGTGAACAAATGTTTTCTCAATACCATTCAACTAAAAATTTATTAAAATTTAGACTTTTATCAGCGCAAACTACAAGTGCTATAATTTTTTACGTAAATAAATATGAAATTCTACACGTATAGTATAGTAGAAGCGGATAAATTTTATGCGAAAACAATGCTTTTCCAGCTTAATTTGATTCAACTCATTCGGCAACTTACCCAAATTATCATACTGCCAAAGTTGGTAGGTAGTTATTCTGACCCCACACGCAGACTAAGTAGCTCCCTTACTTTTTACTCTAAATTGTATCACAAAGCAATGGAATAATGTTATTTTTCGAATAAAAAACCGAGAAGTTAAAAAGGGAATTTATCGCTCGAGACGAACACGAAAGGTTATATTGAGGTACGTGAGGTATCTCGGAGTCACGTAATCATTATTATTTGTATGGTGGTGCCAGCTGATTTTTACGGGGATTTGCGCGTTGTTTGGTCCCTAAATGATGAAACATGATTGGTGATATCGACCGTTCCAAGACGATAATATATATAAGCAAGGCGCCAAGGTTTTATTGCCGGAACGTTTTCACGAAGCTATTCTCGCGCGCCGCGTTCCTCGTTTCCGGCGAAATTAGTTGGAGCCATTTAGCGCATTAGCACGTAACGTGTACGTAACGTGCAGGAACTCGCAAAATATATACATGTATATACGTGTGTGTATGTATGTGTGTGTGTGTGTGTGTGTGTGTGTGTGGCTGTGACTATGGTTATGTCTGTGTTTCGGGCTTTTATTAAACCGAAAACGAATTTAGTTTATGTTACATGTACGAATTACGCATACGAAGAATTATAAGTATAATTTACTGAAGACAAAAATTTTAATTGTTCGTAAAACTTTCAATGAAACTTTCAATGAAAGTTTTAGGATAATTTTTAACTCTGGTTAAATATTAAAGAAAATGGTATAGAGTAGCTGTGAGTATATTTTGTTAATATTTTAATTTTTTTATTATCTTAAGATTCAGAGTTCGAATTAATTTCAAGTCTTTACTTCAAAATTCAAATATTGAAAATGGTCAGGAAAGTAGTAAATAGCTAGGACTAATGGCTATTTCTTTCCTTGCGATGAAACTCTTTTTCCCCTATTAGGTATTAGATGATATTTAACCTCAAAATTTTACAATTGAGTTTTCTGCTGTTATTATAATTGAAATATGAAACAATGCATTAAAATCATTAGTTTATACAGGAATATGTGCATACCTGCCATTAATTAGTAGATTATGCACCAAGGACGCGAATGATACATTCGTCCACGGTAGCATAAACTATTTTTTTGGCCAAAGTTCTCTTCCCTTTTGATTTGATAGGCATTACATTTACTATTTATCGACCTGAGGACAAAAAAAAATGTAAGGACAACCTACGAAACTTGCAGTATCATTTAAAGTTTGAAGACATTTAATTACAACAAAATTTAAGTCCCTTACTGGAAGGTAAATATATGAAAAAAGGCCGAGTTAATTATTCCCTGTGTTTAATATATGGAAGTAGAAACAGACGAGTATAGAAAGACACTGATTTTCAATTAAGTTTTTATCAACTTTCCCTTCAAGTAAGAGGGCCAAATTTCTTTTAAATTGAATTTTTTTTATATTCTAAATAGTGACGTAGTTTTTGTTCGTTGCCTCTAGACTCTACTTTTCATTCTAATTTTGTGGGTACCCCTACTTATATCGCAGCTTTGGTTTTAGATGCATTTATAATACTCTTTATAATAAGATTCTGTTTCTCTCATTCGTAAATATATCGTTGCCATTTTTTATAGCTAGAAATTAGGTAAAGTTTCGTCTATGATTAAAATCTTTTATAGCTAAAATTGATCATGGTCATAAATAAATCGAGGCAGATTTAAATAATTAACTAAATTCATTACTTATGCATCCAGCCATTACTTATGCACAAAGCCAGTTTGTCTATATATTGCAATTTCATAAATTAAGGTTTTTAAAAAATACATTACATTACAAACTGAAAAACAACAGTGAATCTGATTTTAAAATTTTGAAGTTAGATGTTGAGCCATTTTATTCCATTAAATCCCGAATAATTTTTACCCCCATTTCTAGATGAGTAAGCCATTTCCTAGTCAGTAAATGGATTCGATTTCCACCAGGGCACTTTCAAAAAAATAAAAACGGTTTAATACTTATGCAATAAAAAATGGACAGTTATGCTTTAATGTACGAATTCCACTGGGTATCATAATAGATGCATCTGTAAAAAGGAACTTATTTAAGAGATCAATAAACTCTACTGAAATAAAAAATTATAAATTAATCAATGAGCCATCAATAAAAATAATGGGTTTATTTACAAAACGCGAATATCAATTTGAATTCGAGCATTTCTCATTGTTGAAATTGGTATTATAAATCAACGCGATTCTCGCTTGGAACACCTTAGCTTTCTCCTGGCACTCGTCCAGAATCATAATTTAATGCTTTGGGTTTTTTACTTTTAAATTTCATGCTTAGTGATTTTTAAAGAGCTCATTTTCTACGAAAACAGCCAATGCATAAGTTGCGAAGTCTGGTGCACAATGGCTTAACGGGGCAGGATTAACGAGCTCCTCTCTCCGTAGCATTTCACTTTATATATTTATTGAGCGTTACGCAATTCCCTTAAAATGGAAAATAAAAATAAGCGTCGTAGAAGTTAAATGCTGAAAGCTAAAATACAGTCTTTACGAAGTCGTCAAAGGTACACCAGATTCCAGAATAAATTTATTGGTACATTCCCTCATCAATATTTATCAGCACATAAATGTGTTACCATACGATAATTTGCAATTAAATGCAATATTGGAACTGTGTCGATAATTGTTTTCCTTTTATATTAATATTAAAAATTTGTTATTAAAAATAACCATTTTAATTAATAACTTGTCAACATGTATTAAATCGTAAATATATCCGAAAAAATTAATCATAGGTTGTTCAATACAAACGTATTAATGGCACGAACGAAATAAAGTTAATGAAGTATGTAGTCTTTATTGAAATTATAATCACAATAAAAGAATTGTAAAACACTTGCTGTATCAGATATCATTACATTATATTTAACAAGAAATTAAAAAATAGTTTCCCTTTATTAAAAATGCAAAATTAATAAAAATACTGAATTGTGAAGTGCGTTATAGATTTACCTTTATAAAGGGAGAGAAATAAGGATGGAGCGGTTGGAAGGGAGTAAGTGAAAGAGTGATAAGAGAAGCATATACATATAGAGAGCGAAGTCACGTGCATTTTATTATTATTACAGTCTCGTTTAAGCAAAATCCGTCGTATCAGTATTATTAGCTAGAAATGAAATTCCTCGCTCAGCAGAGATAATAAAAATAGCAGCAAATTGAGGAGTGATAATATTGGTAATAAAGTAATAATAATGAAGATTCTAATAATATAGCGTATAAAAATGAAGTCTGTATCAGTTTCCAGTTAAAATTCATATCACAGTCACTAAATTACCCAGTGATATTGGATGCTAATAATATCCTATTAAATTAAAAATGCTATAAATATAGGGTATTTAATTTTCCCAGATTATAAGCTACGTAAATATCCAGATTTTTAAATGTGGAAAGGCATGAACAGCAAAATATAACAGTAAAAGATTATTGACTTGCTTAATTTATACATATATATATAAATCACATGCATTAATTTGGATTAAAACAATTGAACACATTGACTAGAAAAATACTTGCAAATGTTTAAGTATACTTGGTATGCAAGGTTCCTACAGTTATAGGCATGGGTTCATCGAGAACGGGGCCGCTAATAAATACTCGCTTTTAATAAATACCACGGCAAAAGTGCAAAAGTACAGAACAAAACATACCGCGAGGAGTCGATAAATAAAGAGCGGGGAAAAAAAGCGAGAGGAAACGAGTCGAAATTCGTGACAGCGCATCTATTAATCGTAGCGCAGCGGCGCGGAAGGAGGACAGAGCGAGCGTGTGTGCGCGAGCCCGACTACGAGTGCGGAAGCGAAAATGGCATAGGAAAGTATATACACGAAGCGTGTAAATGGCCGAGAGATAAATAGATCGAGGAAACCGCGCGGGTGCGAAAAAAAATACACGCCAAGCCAGAAGTATATATATATATACACACGCTTGAAGAGGAGAGATTGAGAGAGAGAGGCATATATAGCAGGACTGGCTGCTTTAGTGGGAAAGGGACGAGAGACGGAGGGAGGCTGCAACATGACAATTATTGTGAAAAATAGAGCTTGTTATTTTTTCCCCCTCCGACAATTTGGTTGGGCACGCTCTCTCTCTTTCTCCCCGCCTCCCCCCCCCCTCTCTCTCTCGCAAGGCCGAAAAGGTGGAAAATGCGTTTGGCCCTGCAGCGAGGTTGTACTGCCATGCCATGTAGAGCCTCGCGGGAGGAACGAGTTTAATGGCACCAAGCCCGGATAACATACATGCCGATGTGTAGCCAGACATTGTCTCTCATACCTCCCTTCTACCCGTTCGCTGCAGCCTGTTTATGTTCTACTATTTCGTTCTATTTCCTTTCGCTAGTTGGTATAGCTTTGCAGGTCGACTCTCCACGCTTTGCGAGTTTATCGACATTGTATAAGTCTTCCTATCGAGGGAAAATTTTTAACCTTCACCGAGAAGTTGTAGGTACGTGGTTTCAGGATCAGAGGAAAACCAAATTGTTTACCGTATTACGAGTATTACAGGCATTATTGCAATGGCCTTGTTAGTTCCAAAGAAACGAAATAAACAAACATGTACGACGTAATTGGAAAGTTTTCATTTTATATTATAAACATATACTTTAACAGCAAATGGTGCGACGTAGACAAAATCAATGCCAAAAGAGTGAATTATTATAGACTAAGGCATGCAGTTATTTTGTCCACGTAGGTATACGTTATTTTGTTTACCCTTTGCCAGTGAAATTCTAGTAGTGCAGAGTTACAATTAATTACTCGATTTGTTTCGCTCGTAAATTTCACTTCTAATTAATGCTGCAATAAAATACATAACTGGCTACATAATATTGTATTGCATGTATCATAGACTAATATTCGATTTATTTTAAGTAGAATTGTGACGCGTAAATAAATGACATCTGCAAATAGTAGAATTTGAATAATGTCTAAAAATCTACTTTACTTGAGGTAAATCTCCCAATTTCTGCTAACTTAGCACCCTTTTCTATGCATATAGTACTGCTTCTGTTATAAGTGTTGTATTTTACTTTATAACCTTATAAGTAATACTTTTTAATTGATCAAATATTTATGCGAATGTTTTAATAGTTTAGAAATACATTTTATATTTAAAATAACATCAAAAACATTAATTGAGTAGAAATTGGGATATTCGCCTTACATTAGAAGTCTATAGGGAACCCTATAAAATTCCATATCAAGTAGAGCAAATTAGAATTAAATATCTCGCATGAATAAATGGCAAAAATTAAAAACAAAAATTGAAAAAATTGAATCGTATATTAGTTGTTTTAAATAAAGAAAAAAATGGTTCCTAAGATTTGCAATTTCGCTCATTTGGCGAGAGAATTATATGAATAAACAAATGCCGGAAAACGAGAAATTGGGCAGAATCGAGTAAAAGCGCTAAAAGGCTGAGCGCGAGCGAGAAAAAGAGGTTAAAAAAAATAGAATATAGCAGAATGGACTTCGGTGCATGACCATGTGATGAAAACACTCGAATAATGCGTAAAGGTTTTTTATTTTCGTTTATTAACTTTTCCGCAGGCGCGCGTTGGTTACGCAAGTCCATTTTTTTTGCATTCACGTGCCACTTGACGCAGCCTTTCTCTTTACCTCCTCTTAATCTCATTCTCATTAATTTTTTCCCTTTTTTCATTCTGTTGCGAATTGTCAACTAACGAGGCTTAAAGAATTTCGCGAGTGACGTCCATTATCGCGCTATTTTCTGCTTTATAATAAAACCCTATAAAAGATAACTTTATTACCTTGGTTTTTAAACTCGCTTGCGCATAGTTTATGAAACGTGTTGATAACGCGAATTTCACAAAGCTTCGTTCTGGGACTATTTCTCTTCTAATGTGCCGATAACTAATGTGATTGTATAAATCAATTTTAACATTAAAATCGTTATAATTTTTGAGTTTAGGAAAATAGTATCATCAGAACATATTATTAGTAAATATTATAAGATAATGTAAAACGAAAAATAAAGTTAGACATAAAGATTTTTGATCGAGAACATAGGATAAAAATTATCAATAATGCTATACAACAGGAAAAAAACACAAAACAGTCAATTGATTGGAACATTTGGCAAGAAAATTTTCGATTTTTGAAACAATTTATAAATTCCACAAATTTACATTCGCATTTCTATTCAGCGTCTTAAAACTTCCTGCAGGTATAATAATTTTTATCAAAATCCCTAAAATATTTATTTTTTTGGTTCGTCTTTACGATTCAAGCCCCATTCTTATATTTTGGTAATGTAATTTTCGATTTCGTTACAAAAACGATACAAAATAACGTAGAGTTCACACAAACTTAATCCGTCACTGATCTCCATCTTGAACTTTCGAGGGGGAGTATAAATCTTTTTTTAATTTACTTATTTCAAGTTGCGTCCCCCTTTCAGTTATTCGCTACTATATGCAAATATAAAACATTAAAAATAAAATTTTTGCAGATAGTAGTTTATTGTTATTTTACATTTTTAATCATAATGATATACAGTGGCTAAGCTTATATAAGCTAGTCCATTTATTTAATTAATTTTTTACACTAGTCTTTATCATTTGAGATAGCATTTAAGTCACTTTTTAATTTTGCTTTAAATTGAGTTTCATTGATCAAAAAATATATTGTTGTTCAGTTGGAAAGAATCAATCTTTATCTAATTTATTTTATACTCATTTCGAATCGTATTATATCGATGCCTATACACAAGATTTTACATATATATTATATGCTTACTTCTACACTATACATTCATACACAGTCAAAATGCCTAAATTTTAACTCTCACATTCTTCACTCTTGCTTAACGGAGCAAGAATGAGCAAGCAGAATGTTCTCTTCTCCTGACTTATTTTCCTTATTTAAAATGTCTAATCTAATTTCACACAGTCAAATTATGAGCTAATGCCATATAACCGTTTATTTAAGACATTAACCTTATCAGGGTCGGCATGGCTACTTTGTGCCACCCGAAATGTTCACCTGGACATGTTGGGATTTTGAACCGAAAAATGCCGGCTCTGTAAAGGTTAAAGATATTTTCTTTCTTCTTCTTCTTCTGAATGTTTTTTGCTTAACTATTCTATCAAATAAGGAAATTAATTTTTAAAATTAAATGCTTTTCACGCTTTAAATAATTAAATAGGTTTCATATATTTCTCGCAGTAATCCCTCTTTCCAATAAGTATTCGGTGAAGTAAGATTCAGTAACAATGAGAAAAGTTGAACTTAAATATTTCACAATTACAAAACATTTTAAATTTTGATTTTCTCACCGGCAAATGGTTAAAATGCGTAGAAACTAAAGGACCGGAAATAAACGAAGAAAAATCAATGCAGGGCTATACTGGTAAATAAAAGCGTCATTCCATTTCCAAGCTGTATCGCCTGTATCATTCACTCTTAACGGTTGATCCAATTTGGTCCGCATTTGGCGAGTAAAAATCAGAGTAAATCTTCACCTCGAACGACAATTGGAGATGAAAGCGTGATAAATAGAGCGGTAAGTCAGCGTCGGGCGATTACATATAGCTCGAGACCGGGCAGTTGCCTCGAGCGATAGCCTGCTACGTCGGGATTTCCAGCCGCGTGTGCAGTGCACTCATAAATACAATTCGCGCCCCGGGTATAAGTCCCAGGTTTGCCGTTATACTATACGCGAGCCGCGACAGAGGAAGTACGTGTCATCGGCGGCCCGGCCTCGAATCCGCGCACTGCGCCTCGCCGAAATATATTCCGCTGCGCAGCCGCTTATCCCCGCGCGCGAGGGCGTAATATTGCCAATTTAAAGTACTCGTCGATAAATATCGCCTTACAGGGAGCCACTCCCCTCGTCCTCTGCTCCCCCCCGCGCTATCCTTTCTCGTTCCGCACGGGCGCACGCGCCTACGGAGCAGTTAGGATATCCTAGCTAGCGCGGCTGCAGCGACGACGACCCCCCCCCCCCCCC
>UELU01077873.1:0-10847 GCA_900490025.1 Megastigmus dorsalis | reverse complement strand
GAGGAGGAGGAGGAGGAGGAGGAGGTGGGAGTGCGAGCGCCGCGGGGGCATCGGTTATGTCCGGCTCCTCGGCCTCCCAGAGCCCCGACATCGCCTGCGCGAGCCTCCCCCTGGATCTGCTCGCTGCCGGCGCACTCGGTGCCAGCGTCAAGGAGGAGGCCGGACAGCCTCTACCGGACCACGAGCACCAGCAGCAGCAGCATCATCATCACCACCAGCAGCATCAGCAGCAGCAGCAGCAACACAGACAACAAGTGCAGCAGCAGCACCAAGGAGCCTCGGTGATCGTGCCGGCGCACGAGTGCGAGGTAGACTCGCGGGACGACGGCCAGGACGAGGAGCACGAGCTGCTCTCGCCGGGCAAGCTATCGCCCACCTCGGGCATAAGCGTCAGCGTGGCCAGCATGATAGACGCGACGGACTTTCGGGCGATGCAGCCGGAGCCGACCTACCAGACCCTGACCTCGGTCGCGGAGCGCATGTCCCCGCCGAGCTTCAGTCCGGGCTCGAGTTACGCCACCCTGACGCCCCTGCAGCCCCTGCCGCCCATATCGACGATGAGCGACAAGTTCGTGTACGGGGGACACGGGGCCCAGGGTGGCGGTGTCACGGGCAGCTTCGCCGTCATGCAGAACAACGGCCTGGCGAACATAGGCCTCGGCGGCATGGCAGGCTCGCCCTACTCGAGCTACGACAAGCTCGCCTCGATGGGCATGTCGCCGCCGCACAATTATCCCTCGCCCGGTGCTGGACTCCAGCCCTCGCCTCTGTCGCCCCAGAGCGCCTACAGTCAGAGCGCCCTCAACTCGCCCCACAAGTCGGCGAGTCCGCACTACGAGCCGGCCTTCCTGCCCCGGCTGCAGCAGAGTCCCCAGGCACTGAGTCCGCCCTCGCCGCCCGTCACCAGCCAACAGCAGCAGCAGCAACAGCAGCAGCAGCAGCAGCAGCAGCAGAGCTTCGGTCAGTCGCATCATCCGCTGTCGCCGACGGGAGCCGCTGGCTCGCCACCACCTGCGCTGCAGCAGCAGCTGCAACAGCAACACCAGCAGCACCAGCAGCAGCAGTCGATCTCGCACGTGCAGCACACGTCGGTGGTGATGAAGACGGTGTCGGCGAGTGGCGGGGGCGGCGGTGCCGGGGGCGGCGGACAACCGGGAGGTGGCGGAGGCGGCGGAGGCGGTGGCAGCGAGGTCGAGGAGATCAACACGAAGGAGCTGGCGCAGCGTATAAGCGCCGAGCTCAAGAGGTACAGCATACCACAGGCGATATTCGCCCAGCGGGTGCTGTGCAGGAGTCAGGGCACGCTGAGCGACCTGCTGCGCAACCCCAAGCCCTGGTCGAAGCTCAAGAGCGGCAGGGAGACCTTCAGACGGATGTGGAAGTGGCTGCAGGAGCCCGAGTTCCAGAGGATGTCCGCCCTCAGGCTGGCAGGTTAGTTTCTCTCTGCCTCTCTCTCTCTCTCTCTCTCTCTCTCTCTCTCTCTCTATCTATCTATCTCTCTCTGCCTTTCTCTGCTGTCTTATCTTCTCTCTGTCTGTCTGTCTGTCTGTCTGTCTATCTCTGTCTCGCACTCACCTTTTACTCACTTCTGTCTATCTATCTGTCTATTATATTGCTCCCCACCCGAACCCCTGGACTTTTTTGCTCATTGTACATTTTTTGATTATGATATTCTTTGTAATTATCAACGATTTATTCTTATTCTCTCCACCGTAGCTGAACGACCGTGTACCGAAGTCTCTCCTTTTTTTTTTCTCCTCGTACCTCGCGTACACCTCTTTCTTTTTTTTCTCTCGTATATATCCCAAGCACAAAGTAAAATAATGTAGAGAGAAAAGAAAAAAAAACATCGCAAAGTAGGGTTTTCCTCTCGACATATATAGTGTGATAGCACCTGACGATTTATATATCCGCTCGACTTGTTTTCTCCCCGCGGAGTACCGATGTCATATTTCGTCGATTCGCTGTGTCGATAATATATGGAGTGTATACATATAGCGTCGAAAGGAATCCTGCGATAAGAACGAATCGTGACAAATATATCCGTGTGTGAGTGTGTGGGTGTATGTGATCATATGATTGGCAGTGTTTTCGGAAAGGGTGAAAGAGAGAGAGAGAGAGAGAGTCGCGCGCGCACACGTGCTACCCACGTGGAGAGGCGTTCCCTTCCATATCATTCAGAGATAGAGGCGCGGAATAACACTTTTCGAATTCAACATCCTTTGCGCCGTGAGAGAGCGAGTGAGTGAGCTGCTGCACACACAACAGAGAGAGAGAGAGAGAGAGAGGGACTGTACGTATCCTCCCTCTCTCCGGTCCGCGCGTCGTCGTCGTCGTGTGCGCGCGTATTTCGCCGCGCGCGGTATTGATCGTGGTCACGCGGTGGCTACACATAGGTAAGCGCGTCCGGCTTGTGTGCTACTGCTGCTTATATATATATATACATGTATTACGGGGGTGGAAGAGCGCAGGCGCGACCTCGCGGCCATATCGGAGCCCCGACTACGAGTCTCTCTCTATCTCTCTCTCGCTCTAGAGTAGTGTGTATAGTAGAGTCGACGTCGCCACGCTGTCGCCATCCCTCTCGCTCTATTCTCTTCCTTCGCCCCGCGTACATGTCTGTGTGTGTGTGTGTGTCTGTCTCTGTCGCCCTCGCGCCCTTATCCGTCCATCGCATATTCCCCGAGCGTCCCCCCAGAAACAGGCGCGCGTGCTGAAGGATGCCCCTTTTGCGCGCGCGCCTTCTATGCCTGCCGCCGTCGCCACTGCTGCCCATCGCCGTCAAAGACCTTCTCTCTCTCTCTCTCTCTCGCTCTCTCGCCTTTTTTTTATTATCATCATTATTGTTATTGTTATTATGAGCCGCGTTCGACGCTTCTGCCTTTGTTCTTTGGAAAATCGAGCTTTTAATGCGATGCCCACCCCGCGATAGGGACGAGAGAGAGAAATTTACAGCTGCATCACATAATGATCGACCAATGCATTGTCCATACCCGATATAGGGCTTTTCTTTTCTTTCCTTTGCTTTCTTTCTTTCTTTCCTTTTTGTTTTTTTATTTTACGTTGGATTAATTTCGGTTTGTTTTGGGATATACGCAGCGCGTGCGATATAAGGCGAGAGTGGAGTAGTTAATGATTCATAAGACGAGAGGTGTCTTTCTTATAATCTCTTCAAAGTTTGCGTGGTAAATAATGCATAGACAGGGTACGGTAGTGTTATTTGCGGGGAAAAGTAAAGTATGCACACGATTTCTGGCGCGGGCTTTATTGCGACGGCCGACCGCCACCTGCGCGACGCTGCTGGCTTTTAAACATTCATGGGGAATTGCTTGTGGCTATGCGAATGCTCGGTTGTATATAACCGTTCCTCGGATTGTTGCTGCTCAGCGTTTTACTTGATTAAGCGAGACTCATTCTCTCTCGATCGATGATTTAGTTTGCAATTTACACTGTATATACGAATTTTGCAAAACTGTATACACATGCTTTTCCTCGATTCCATTTTGACATTTGAATGTTATCGTACCTATGCCGATAGAGATTTGGTACTGGACTCAAAACGATAAGACAAATGCTGGTCTATAGATTCAAAACTTTTTCATTCATTCATTTTGGAGTGCAACCATCGATTGCATCGTTGAAGTGGTACGAAACCTTCGTATTGCTCATCTTTTATCTCATTTGCATTCAGTTTTATGGTTCAATTCTACCTTCGGATCCATATTTTCGGAATAATTTAATAGTTTCATGTTTACACCCATACCAAGGATCGCGTATAGAGAGTAATACTCCATTTTCAAATTATTTCTTTTTCAAAACAAAGAATTTATACGATTTTCGCGCATATCTTTTGATAAATTCATCTTACACATATATAAGAAAGAAAATTACAACGGAATTCCACGTGAAAGCTAACTTTCCATAATTGCAACTCTTTCTCTAATCAAATCAATTCCACTCAACAGTGGCACTCAACACTCGCAGCGATAACGCAAAAACCCGACAAATAATTATAACACCGCGAATCCTCGATAAACTCGACGAATATTCAGCAGTCGTAACTGATAAAAAAAGCTGCGAGCAAAAAAAAAATGAATGCTCTAGCTCGAGGTACTCGAAGCTATAGCGCAGGAGTCGAAAGGTATAAAGAAAAAAAAAAAAGAAAGAAAACACTCGTTTGTTATTCTTCTCGAATCGGCTTTGTCGGGAGCGCAAGGAGCGAAGGAAAAGGGGTAAAGATAGGCTTGAAGTAGGGCCGCCGTTGCCGCCGCTGCGGCTGCGGCGCGAAGAAGCAAAACTATTCTAGCAGCTATTCCGCGGGCTGGCGTATAGTGGCAAGAAAGATGTATATATTTAGGAGTTAAGGAGTCGAGAGAGTGAGCGAGAGAGGAAGCGAAGGTAAAGAGAGTAGAGTATATATATACAGAGAGAGACAGAGGGGGGGGGGGTTAAGAAACAATGCTCGGTGTATACGGGGTGGGTAGGGTTCAATCCGGGAGCCCTTCAGATTAGAGTTCGCCTGCATTGTCTGGTTCGTTACTCCCAAAGTTCGTGACATTTCATTAGTCTTTTCCAATAAAATAAGTACAAAATGTATTCCAGTCTTATATACACTCCGCTTTCTCCCTCTCTCTCTCTCTTTCTATACGCCAAGGAAGAAGCATATATATATGTATAGAGAGAGGGAGAAGGAAAAGCGCGGGAAAAAGAGAGAAAGGCGAGAGATAAGCAATCGAGAGTAGACACGGGGAAAACCGTATAAATCCCGTGATTACGCGCAATTACGGCATTGTCATCGCGGCAGCAAGTACACCGTCACTGCAGCTTTTCATCGTCTAGGAAACAAACAGCGCGCGCCTCGCTAAAAATACATTCTCTCTTCTCTCCTATATACTTCGTTCCTATTTTTTTTCCCCTTTTTTCACGACGACAACAACGTCGCCGTCGCCGTCGCCGCACGAGCTTTCATGTTCTCTCGCTCGCATGTTCATGCAAATGCATGGGTTTTCACCTGTGTGTGTGTGTGTGTTGTGAGGCCGACAGACAAAGTGTGTGTGTGTGTGTGTGTGTGTGAGTGAGTGTGCGGCCACACGCCAAATGACGTAAGCACCCCTCGTTCGCCTCTCTCTCCCTCTCGCGGTACCCACATCATATGTCGACTATATGGACAGAGAGAGAGATAGTTGAAGCGGACGTATGGGGTACACGTATACATGCACACACTGACGCTCAAAGCGAGAGCTCAGAGGTTTCCAACTAATCGTCCGGCCAGTAGCTCGAGCTCCCACTTTAGGGGTGTCTCTCTCTCTACACACATCGCGCAGTCCCCGTACAAATGCACCTATGAACGGCCCGCTTTTTTTTCTATATACCTCCGCGCAACTGCCGTCGTAACTTTTCCCGCGGAAAATTCGTCGCTCCGAAAAAAAAAAAAAAGACAAAAAAATGATCCGAGATGCGGACATACCTCAACCTTCCCACCCCCCCCAAAAAAAAACCGAATGCCTATATAAACACGGAATATTTTCCGGAAAAAAAAAAAAGTTTCTCGATAGCCGATGAAAAAAGCCGGGACAGGGACACGGGTGTGTGCGGGCATAAGGGAGGAAACGTAGAATTGGCGCGCGTATTATATAGGAAGAGGCGAGAACACGCGTGGAATGATGGTCTGCGGTGCGGGAGCCGATGCCGCCGCCGCGCGCAGCCGGTGTGGATTTCAGTCCGTTGTTACAGCACGCGCCGAAATTCGACACGCGTATATATGTGGTGCCTATATATACTGTATACAGCGCCGCCGCCACCGTCGCCGCGCGCGCATCGCGCCTAAGAGGCCTTAGTATGACGCCTCTGTCTATCTGTCTCTCTCTCTCTCTCTCTCTCTCTCTCTCTCTCTCTCTCGCACTCTAGCGTTAGGGCAAGGGTCCGTGTCTCACCGATGATGCGTCGTACGTGAGCGCGTGGTATCCCACTTCCACGGGATATCCTGCCGAGGGGGTAGACGCTGCCACGCGAGTATATATATACATGTGCGTATGTTCCGCGTGTGTCCAAGAAACCCAATTTGCTCATTCCACCTCGATTGCTCTATACGCACGATGTACACCGTGAAAAACCATTTTTTCTCTCTCTCTCTCTCTCTCCCCCGCTTTCTTATTACACGTACAGTGTCTGTCTCTCTGTTATTCTTTGTTTTCTTCTTTTTCTTACAGTCTCGATTATCCGCTTAATGTATGGCTTCTCAACGCATTAAAATTAACACACGCACAATGTACAGAAGCATATTTTTTTTCTTTATTGGTAGATATATACATCACGCTTGTGTATGTGCGCCCGCGTGTACTGAATATACAATGTATATATATTCTTGGCCGCAGCTGCTTTAACTTGTATGCCAGTAGTGCGTCTGGTACTGTGTGTGTGTGTGTGAGTTGTGTACTCGGCGAAAAAAAGGGGCCAACGTACCTATTTGAATTTTTCTCTCTCTCTCTCTCTCTCTCTCTCTAGAGAACTGCCAAGTAAACTGAGGTGTATGCGTGTGTGTGCATAAATTTCTCGATTCGCGCTCTATACAAGCGAAGACAGTGAGAGAGAGAGAATGCAGTATATATAACAAGCAAGGTCCTAATCCACGCGTCTGTCTCGTGTGAAATAACTAAGGCATCGCGTGCGCACTGTACACAAATGCATCGATAATTCCATCACTGCAGAGACTTCGTACCTACACTCTCTCTCTCGCCCCGTGACAATAGACACATTCTGCCACCGCTGCTGCGCTCCAATACAGAGATTTTCTTCTGCAGCTGTCGAATCTCTCTCTCTCTCACTCTCTGTCGATGCGCAGCTGGAAAAATATACACTCTACTCCCTGCCCCCGTCGCTCGGGAAAATTAACCGTTCCGAATCAATCCTTCTCGATCGTGTGTAATAATAATAAAAAAAAATCAGTCGATTTTGCCATGTGTGCGAATATATGTTTTTTTTTGCAGTGTGTCTGCGAGCTCCCGAGAGATGTACGTAATCTGTGTGTGAGTGTGTATGTGTGTGTCGGTTAAAGTGTGCCCGCATGAATTTGCTGAAAAGGATATGTACCCATATGTGTATAACACACTTGTTATCGATGCCAGTGGCTTAAGGGTTACTGACTTACGGCCCCGACTTGTGTGCTTCAGCTTTATATCCGGCGCTCGCGCGGGCAAACCTTGAACGCTCTGGATTATGCCAAACTAATGCATCGCAGCTCTCTGACCGTATATATACTACCCAACCGATTTGCTAAACGCTCTTTTAATCTCGTTCTCTCGTACATACTTCGTCAATGCTATATAACGAATTTTTTTTTCTATCCTCCCTCCCTTATTTATATATATATGTAAATAACCTTTCGTCCTCTATCTCTCGATATATATATAAAAGCAAAAAAAAGAGAACTTTTAACGGACCAGACCTTCCACCTCACTCCCTCTCTGATTTTTTTTTTTTTCTAAAAAAAAAAACAAGCCGCACCGATTTTGCTCGGTGCATCTAACACACACGCGCGGGAACAAAAAAAAAGGTAAATTCTGAATTCGTGACAATGGCTTTTGCGCTCTTTTCGATTCGCCTGCATGTGCATGCAGGGTGATCGAGAATCGGCCGCCGCCACCGCCGCGAAGAGAGGCTATACTGATGGACAGACGTATCAAATTAAAACCCGCTGCGAGTGTGCGAGATCGGCGATAAGGGAAAGGTGACACTGGTATGCCTCGCGACGCTCGCCACCTATATGTGTCGTCAGCGTATGTGTGTCTTGTATATAAAGCTCGCGGAACATTGCCCCTCGGTTAACGAGCTCCCGCGAGAACATCACCTCGCGTTCGTCAGCAGTGAAAATTTATATATTTATTCTTTCGCTCATACGATGTTTGGCCCCCCAGCGTCTTCTCAGACACATATATATATTATATACGGTGTGTATGTACAGTAGGCAGTTTTATAGCGTTGCGAGCGCGCGCGCGCGCGTGCGATATGAATGTTGTACATATAGGCGCGAGAGGATCTAGTGGCGGGAAGTTTTTCAGAAAACAAAAGTTCAACTATCGCGAGCACTGGCAAATATCGCTTATAGCCCGCGCGACCCCCCCGAAATCGACGAGGAGCATGCGAGACGACGACGACGACGACGACGACGACGACTACTCGTACTTATAGCCACCGCGAATATAAAACTTATTCCACTCCCAAAACTTCTTCTCTTCTGTAAATTGTTAACGCGATTTCTTCTTTAGACCCGTGTGCTTCTACAGAGGAATAAACAACTGTATAACGTGCGTTTTTTCGTCCCCGTCGATAAATTGAAATATTAATACTCACTCTCTCTGTCTCGAGAGATAGAGAGAGAGAGTTTCGAGAGGAAATATGTTTACAGTTATAAAGCCGAAAACTAAGTTAGTTGCATTGATACCGCAAAGCTTTTGTACGCAAAGAGGGAGAGAGAGGGAGAGAGACGCATCTCGGTTATGTAGGCAAAATTATCCAAACAACATCTCGGAAGTTATCATAATGGACTCTTGCAGGCCCTATGTAAATACCCTAAAAGCATAGTTCTGTTCGGGTCACTTTGCGGTTTTACACAGAGCGATACTCACCCCACCCCAAACCCCACCCGCCCCACCCCCTCCCATTCGATCTAGCCCTATATATACTGCCCATACTATGTGCTCTATATATGTGTATATATATAAAGCTCCGAGAGTTGCATGTCTCTCAGTTTTGATATAACCATATAGATATACATGTACCTATATAAGCGAGCTGCGAGTGCATATCCAGTTTAATATACCATCGACGTTCTCAACAACCTGCGCATATATAGGCATTTGCATTCTTTTATTTTTCGTTCCTCGTTTACGCACCACACAGACACGGAGACAGACACTTTTTATTTTCACAACCGCCTGTCCGCTTTTATCATTACTTTTTATTTGGAAAGTCAATCATCATACCATGTAAAATACTCAATATCCCTTATCACGCCAGGACACATACATACACACATAGACAGATCAATCATCTTCGTTACATTTGCATCCTTGAAGATCCACCGATGGGCCGCACGGAAGATCAGCGAAGATTGTGAAAAAATGATATATACCATTATATAAAAATTGTTTTCTCGCCAGTCTTCGCAACGACGATTACTATACATACAATAGAGCTCGAACAAAAGAGAGCCAAAAGTCAGTCTTTTTGATTTTTGTGTGTGCAGTATACACGTCGCGACTGTAAAAAAAGAAAAAGAAAAAAAAAGGAAAGAAAAATATGAGGAAAAAGAAAACCAAACAGATAGACAGACGCACCGAACAATGCTCTCGTGGAGACGCTTCCGATCGGAATCAACGGATTGAAAGCTATATATATCGCTCGCGCGCCCGACGACGACGCGTGCACTGTTCTACCACGTGTATCTGTACTATACATATATATATATACATATACGTGTGTGTATGCGTTTTGATAAAACGCAGCTCGCGCGATTAAGGCGACAGAGTTGTATTTCGCCCCGATTGAACACAAGGTTTCTCTCTCTCTTAATTTTGCTACCTGTATATGTATGTGTTCGGTTCATTATATTTTTTTGTTCAGTTATTCAGTATATATACGAGCATATCACGAAAAAAAAGCCTATGGTCCTCTCGTTATCCCTGTGTTTTCTTGCTTTGTTCTTTTTTTTCTTTCTTTCGTTTTCAACTCTTGTCCCCCGTCAACCCACCCATTTTTGTTTTATTCCTCTTTGAAGATACAGTGTTTTGTTAACTCGACCTGCAAAAAACTGTCCAACACCTTCAATGACTTTTTTCCTGTAAACATGGTTTTGTTGTGCGTCTTCTATTACAATCGTTACGTTACCAAGCCTAATCCGTTTCCATGTTTAAACGTAACGATTGGAATATGGACACGTTTTTTTTTTTTCAGTACTTGTATTTATTTATAATTTTATTCTAGTTTAATAAGTTTGCGAGTGTGTTTTTTAAAAATGCTTGCCTGTGTGACGTCTTGGTTTTTTTCTTAGTTTCTGTATATTCTTACACACGAAATTCTCCTTTTTTATTACGTATATGATTTTGTCTTTCTCTATCTGTTTATTTGCGAGCTATTGATGATATAATTTCGTTGGTCGAATCACCTTGTCGTTCCGTTCAATCACGACGAAATAGAGCGAGCTCAATTTAATGATCGTGAAATTTCGTTTAAAAAAAATTCTTTTCATAATTCATAATACAGCCCAACAATGTGTTTATGTGTACATCTAATCTACTGTATTCATATGCCACTCGCGACAGTTCTCGCTTTTTCTCTTATCACATGAATTTACAAACGTGTTAGAACTTTTGGCGCGAGTGGCAGAGAAAATAAAAAGTACACTATAATATATACATGAGAGGATTGTGCGCAAAATTTGAAAAAAAAAATTAATAATAAATAAAATAAAGTAAAACAGAAGCCGTGGAACGGAGTGGGAAAAACAAAAAAAAAACTTTTTACAAACTAGTCCAAAAAAAAAAATTGCAAAAACAGTGTAAAAAATGCCAAGGTGTGTGTCTATCGGTTTGGTTTTAGCGCTGAGCAACTGCTCTGAGAGCGGCGGTGACCCGGACGCCATGCTGGATATCCACCACACGGGAGCTGCTACCATCGACGCGCATCACCAACAGTTTCACAACTCATATGGTAATATCAATATCAATCATCATTTATCCTACTACTAACAAAACAAAAAAAAAAAATATGAAACGCCTCTACTTCACTCACTCTCCAAAATGTTTTTTTTAATACTTTAATTCTTTTATTATTATTATTATTATTATTAT
>UELU01077872.1:10255-21257 GCA_900490025.1 Megastigmus dorsalis | reverse complement strand
CGTTTTTGAGTTTTTCGCATTGTACTGTACAGTGACTCCGGGGAGATTTACGAATGATTAGCGTGAGAATTGTATTTTGTAGATCCGAGCTTGGACTTTTCAATTTCAATCTTGTACCCACATATGTGGATACGTTCGATAATACACATAAATTTTCGTTGATTTATGCGTGGATTTAGTTTCGGACAGTTAGTTGTCGAACGGTGATTTATGAAACCATTGATTATCGAATACCAGTAAGTGCTGATTTACAAATATATCACTCGTACTAGACTCAATTTGTGAGCAAGATATTTGTTATATACGTACATTGAAACGTTAATTACATTCCGCGGTAGAATAATTAGCTTTAGAGTTGCTTCTCGAAAGTTGCAACTGGGCATACATTGTTTGCATGACGGTTCTGCGTAAGAGCGCTCTAGCTGTATACATAAATAATGAATAAACCGCAGAGCATAATACCTAATGGGTCAATATTTCGAACGTGATTACGATTGAATTTCAAATAGTAGACACAAAATAAGCGATTAGTCGTGTGTCGGTGCCCGCATATCCTGTCGTATAATTAAACGCAACAAAGTGTGTATAATAAAGCGTCCATATTGCCCATCATAATGCACGGAGGAATATATCCTTATGAAAAGATTAAGGGAAAAAGAGACGAAGACGAGGCTGAGCGCGTCCGATTACACGCGCGCTATACTCTCCCCTCCGCTTCTTTTTTCTCGTAATCCGCGCACTGCTGCGCGCATTCACTTTCGCGTGTGTTACAGTATATATATATATATATATATGCCTGCATGACGCTACTACACGAGCTGTTGAGCCGTGCGCACGAAGATCTCGTAATAAACCAAGAAACGAGGATTCATCGATGTACCGGCTGATGCTGTACTCTACTTGATATCCCTGGGGCCCGTACCGCAAAAGCGTATATATATACACTTTTATGTGTGCATCCGACCCTTCGATTCTCTCTCTCTCTCTCTCGCTCTTTCTCTCACACACACTTTTTCCTCTTTCTATCATTCATGCCTTTATCTGTTATTTCTCAAGTTTACGTTTTAACCTAGCGATGTAACCCTTCATCTTTGTAATTAAAAAAAAAAATCTTTTTTTTCTTCTATTGCGGGATATGATATTTTTGTCGATCGATTTATCATTGATATCTTTCGCAGTAGACAAAGATAGAGAAGTTGCACGACATTTAAACGAATTTCTTTGTTACAATGATTTATTAAAACAATAATCTATGCATCGACCAAAGACTGCACGTCCATTGTTTATACAATCCAAACCGAAGCCTAACCGCGGTTGTCGATAAAGAAAAACATCGGTAAAAAATCAAAACGAATCACGAGAAGGGTCAAATTAATCCTCTTATCCTCCTATTTCGCTCGGCACTATAGCCAAAAGCGAGACTGATGCGCCGACGCGGATAAACAATGAGGATATTCCCCTCCCCTAATTAAAATTGGCCTTGTTTTCACCGTGGTTCGTGGCCCGCGGCGACTTTCAGACATATACTATACGTAACCCACACATTTTATCGCAACGTGATATCGACATCGATCGCTCCGGTATAACGAGCGAACCAAAACTTCCGCTCGGGGAGTGCCTCTATGGCCCCCTCCTCTATATATATACTCGTTTATAGAACCTTTCGTTTGGCAAGGGTTGGATTGCCGTTGACGCGGCCTCGTACGTATAACTGATGAGATATTTGAAAGTGTTTCGAATGCTGAACTGACCCCATGCTAGACTTTGATTCTTCCAATTTTTGTGATTACGCTTTTACTGGAAATCGATACTCCCAAAGTTGTAGACAAATGTCGATTTGACACCAATTATTAGTTTATGAAAAGTTTTTTCGAGTACGGTAAATATGTTTAAAATAATTTATCGACAATAAAGATAAAATAATTAAGGAGAGAGGTGGGTGTGCATCGCAATATGTACAGCGCGTAACAAAGTTTCTTCGAACATCAAACAAGCCTAACATTACACACAGTGTTACAAGCCGTACGTGTCGGCGAATCACTTTAAAAATCTCAAGTTTAGCGCATAGCTCGTAAAGGTCTCCAATCGCTCAATTATGTCGAGATAAAAGGTACAATGTTTATATGCGGCTGCATCCTGCGGGCAATGGAACGTCTTTAAAATAATCTCTCTCTCGAAAGAGAGAGAGAGAAAGAGAGCTCGAGTACTTGGAAGCGAGAATCTCAAACAAACTCGAGCGCGCCGCGGCGCGACTATAAAATCTTTTCACCCGCTCGCGCGCGCGCCTTCCTCTATATTTCTCTTTCGTAATCTCTCTTCCTGCGCGGACTCTTTTTTTTTTTTCCCCCTCTTCCTTCGCCGTCTCTCGTCGAAGGCTATTTTTAACCACTTCTCCATTCTTTACCGTTTCAGCACTTCTTTTTTTTTTTGCCTACTTATATACTCTGCCAGAAATAAGTTAAGTATACTCGTTATAGCGAGTCAAGTGCGATCTCAGTTTAGTAGCGCGACTTGTATCGTGTCGTAGCCATTTTTCTTTTTCTTTTTTCGTCCATCAGCTTTTGCGGTGAGTTGTTTGCCTAACTGATGTAACGACATGATTCTAGAAGTTTTATCTATCGTTTAAATGATAGTGTTTCTTTTTTCCAGCCTGTGCAAATTAGCTTCGAAAAAGTCCGTGGAACGAAGATTTTTAATGATACAATCCATTACGAGAAGGGAAGATAAATTATTATTTTTATCTATTGCGTCACTATCTTATAATTTCTTAATTTCTCAAGCTCCCTCGTTTCTAATTAAAGCACCGAGAAAATTGTGTACACCCGAGATTTTCTAAATTGCGAATCTAATTTTGCTACAATGGCTCGCTATTTATCTCTCCGTTTCCCTCTTACGATTTCGTCACTTTATGTCTGTGAAATATTATACCAACAGTACGATTGTTTATACATAGGGTGTATTCCTTGTGGTGCATTCAGACGTGTCCGCACGTGCGCAAACCTTGGCACGATCATGACGGTGAATAAACTATCGCAAGGAAGTGACAAGTGATGTACTAAATACGATTTTAACGGCTTGACTTTATTTGAGATTGGGTTATCTTTCAACTCGGTAATATCTTAATCAACGTTTGTTTGGATTTGAATCGAGCGACATTATAAATAATTTGATTATATCTTTTGATATATAGCTTAGTTCAATTGCTGGAGTAACCTGTTATGATAGAAAAAATGTAATGAATAACCTTATTTTGAACTTTGATCTATCATCTATGTAAATAATTTTCTGTCTATGAAAAAATTCTTTTAACTACTTACCTACAAGGAGAGAAAATTTTCTCGTAAAAATGTCGATAACGCACATTCCCAAAAGTGGAGAAATTACAATGATTTATCGCATATCACCCCGAAAATCTTGCATTTCAAATCGGGCCAGGCGTTCCGCTTCTCAACGAATATACAAATATAGAAAGCTACCCGCGAGGATAGCCCAGCAACAAGCATCGCCCTTCAAACATTTCACGTGCAGTATAGCGAATAATGCCCGGGAACAATAACGCGAACAATGTAACGCCAAGTTAGGTAGCTTCGGCCCTGCCAACGGCGGTACTAAAAAATCCCGCAGAAAACATCGCGCCGGGTGTACTCAACGAGCCCAATATACACTGCACCAACTCTGCGTCCTGCTAATTACGCTAAATTAATATAACGTAATCGCCCTCGTGTATATACATATATATTATGTACACGATAATAAAGAAACGCGGAAAAAAAAAGCGTCTGCGTCTGTGTCTGCGGCGGTGTTTCATTGTGAATTAATAACGAGGGAGGCGAAAAAAAAAAAAAAGGGAAGACAAAAAATGAAAAGCGAAAGCGTCTGAATGGTTTGTATATGTGAGGGGTGAGGCCCAAATGGGCCCTATCGCTGTCAGCGGCACAATGACGCGGTTATGACGGACCAAGGCAACGTGATACCCCGGTGCCCGACTATATGCGCCCATACAATAATAAATCCCCGTGGATGATAATGCCGTATACAATGTTGAATAGCTCGTGTGTGCGTGTGTGTTTGTGTGTGAGTTGGAGCCGCAGATGCAGCGACCAATGAGAGGGAATGCGAATCTCGCGCAACAAGACTGCGGGTGCTTTGTTTTACGCTTTAACGATTTTTCTGCTTCTCCCTCGTGCTGCGGCTACATACTTGCTCTTTATTATTTCTTCTGTCTACGTGTATGTATGTACGCGTGTATGTGTGTGTGTGTGTGTATGATGTGCAGCACGGCTTGTAATTCGGCTTATCGTTTCGTGCGCTACCTCGATTTCTTCGTCGGAAGTCGTAAAAATATTTTCCGGCTCCTCGTTGGTCTACGTCTATTTTTTTTTTGGCTTGTAACTACGTCAAAGTACACTGCATTTTTATCGCCGACTAGTTTTCATGCATGTACACAAATTAAATTCACTGCTTTGCGTGAGCTCTTATCAACATTCAGGGGGTTTGGAAAATCGGGACTCCACTCCCACGCTGGCACACGTGACAGTGATAGGTACATGCAGTGCGACATTGTGTTTTCAGCTGTCCTTGTATAGTTATATTAAAAAGATATTAATGTATAATGGATAGTGCGAACAAATATACATTGAATAGATATGAAGGGAAACCTATACAATCGATTTTATCTTGAGAGTATGTCTGTGTAGTGTACACTATAATCTATGTATAGATAATAAAAGTCAAATAAAATCTAATTTTTTATCTAACGCATTATTCGATTACTCAAAAGAAATAGTTTGTCCTTTGTATAACGTTTTTTTTTTAATAAAGACGTACATAAAATTCATTATAGCTTTATCGATTACAACAATTGTTTTATAAATAGGCAAACTTTGTAAATCGCTATCGTTATTTTATTTCTAAGTATATCTAAATTAAATGTATAACCATAACGATATTATAAACGTAGCGCGAGACATTGGACGATCTATTCAAATGAATCATGTGAATCTCACATTACTTATCTCAAAACACATAGTGAATCCAGAACGAAGTACCTGCGCTTTCGTCATCCAGCGCGTCATTGCTAATGCATTGCGAAATCCCATTTTCTTCCTACGTAGACAAAAAACATTGAAAGGAACGCCACCTTGCATTTAAATTTCTAAAACAATTCGGTGAATGCAGGCATACAGATACTATGATATTTTTCTTATCAGCATGTCAAGGTATGGAGATCCACACGTGTGCGGCATTGTATGTAAGTTCAACGAAGTGACAAACAATCATGGGTAGTCGGGAGTCTGACGATTGTTGGAACACTTTTGTTACAACGTTGCGAATTTAATTTGGACATATAAACATTTGCATATATAGAGCGTAAATTGAAAAAGTTCGAAATAATCTTCAATGAACAAGTGGATTTTCTATGTGAATGAAAGAGTCTAAAAAGGGTCATCGTAACATAAAACGATCTATACAGTGAATACTATAGAAATACAGATTTCCGGATAAATTCGATGATCCAAGATAAATGAATTAATTCGACACTCTCAATGCTCGGACTCACTAATTATTACCTGCGCAATTGCTCAAAGTCAACCAACAGAGCCAGTAATTACATTTCCCAACAAAACCACGACTCGAGCCAAAACGAAATAAAGCCATCGAATGTCATGCCTCTCTGCCGAATCAAAACTCACCAAATGCATCGCTTTTAACAACCATAGGTATAATCGTCTCCATGAAAATCGACGAGCAAAACTCGATGGTATATCGGCACTCGCGATCGAAAAAAACTCGTCTATACCCGATCGTCTCGTCCTGATCATCGCGACCAATTACAGGCGCGCGCGCACACACACACAGAGACGCGCGCGGTGCGCTTTAATAAAGCCTCGGTGATCTCGCCGCGGCGATAAGGAAGCTTATAAAACACTAATTATTTCGATGAAGACATCTGCCGCTGTCCTTTCTTTTTCCAGAATTGGTCGATATCGATGTATTACGCATCACGGATTCCGATGAACCGATTATATACGTTTATATGGCTATATAGCGCGCGAGAACAAATTGCTCGTCGGATGCGAGTTACTCGTTGGTCACGTTCACACATCGATCATCGATATTAAAATTTGTTTCTCTTATTTCCTACTTCGCTTTAAATCCGAAACCAAAAGGAAATGTATATGATATGTATTCGTGCAATGAACGCAGCTCATTACGCTCATTGATCCAGACCTTTGGTTTCACCGTGAACCATATAATCACGTTAATCGCGGTAATTAAAACCGCTATCAAACGAAACGATCGCAACGATCCATCGAGAAGCACTAAAAACGCCCTTAGTCAACGATCGCAATAAACCAGCTAACAGCGATGGTCAAAACCATACATCGCCCAAACGTAATCCAAAAGTCACACACACAGAGAGAGAGAGAGAGAGGTAGAAGTCGCGGGTATACACATATTGATTTCGATATATATTGCGTCTTGCGCCTCTTGTCTGCGTATTTAGCCAGCGGCTCAGCCTCATTGTCAACAGCGGATATCTCTCTCTCTGTGTGTGTATACGTGTATATGTTCCGCGATCCGGATGATGACCAAGCGCGAGAGGCTCCAGTCGCGTTGTTCAGCTGCGGCTAATTGCAACGGTATATCCCGCGTTGGAGCTTCGACCGTATACTGTGCAAACCGTGCGTCGGTGCGGCGATGCGACTGCAGCCTCGTTCAAATCCCCCTCTCGCGGCTTATCGCCTCCGTATAAGGGATACAGGAGACGTGTTCTCCGTTGGGGTATGTGTGCACAGGCGTTTGGATATTGGAGAGATCGGCCGCGGTATCGATGAGTACGCGATGTGTGTGCAAGCCAAGTTTTAGATATGTTGATTTTTGACCAGTGCATAGCGTGTTTTATAGATTAGGTACGGGATTGTAATGCTTTTGCGCGCGTTGGCGCGAGGTTCTATAGGTAATTTGTTTTCCCGCGTAAAATCGACTTACGAAAATGCAAGCGAATATCCGAATCGTAAAACTTTAATTATACGCATGCATCGACAATTTAATTATAAAGCCAGCTGCAGCGATGGGGAGCGTAAGTACCCATTCATAGTTAGTATAGTGCAATGAAACAAACTGCTAATGTGTACCTATACAATCTTTCATCTTTCGAACACTTTTATTTCCACGTTCAACAAAAGTTTTCGATTTATCATGCTCGTAAAAAGGAATGTCTACCCGCGACAAAAATAAAAGCATCAATATTCCAACCTAAAATTAAACATTTCTCCATCCACGCAGTCAAAACCTACCTATTCAATAACCCACTTTATCCATATTAAAATACTCCCTCGCGTACACCAAGATAAGAGCTCCACAGCATAAACTCACGAGCCAGTCGTTAGATTCGGGGGCCAAACGTAGCGAGCGTCAAATATGCGAGAGAGCTGTGGGCCACGCAGATCGGAAATATCAAAGCGGCAACGATTACGAAAGCGGCGCGTCGGCATCTTTAAAAAGGATTATTTGGCCTTTTTTTCGGTCTGTTTGATAGCTTCCTTCGTCGTCTTCTTCTTTATGTTTTATTTTTTCTATTGAGTCGCCGACGCAGATTCACGCTGTGTGTGGATTCTCCTATTCCTTCTTTTTTTTTTATAGGCGGCGTAAATCAAATATATAGTGGCTTTGAACTTGTTCCTTGCAGGACTCACACATTTTTGGGTGTGCGGAACTGTTTAATTGAAGCTTTGAGATGAGTGTGGTGAAATCTCGCGCGTATTTTTATCGTAATCGATGTATTTTAGCACAAATTTGTTGCGATTTTCTGGAAAATGTGTAAACTTGGACGCGAAAATTTCCTCAAGTCTGTAAAAGTGAAACTTTTCATGAGTAATGTATATTAAGTGCGTAAAAATAGTGTACATTCGTTAATAAAAAAACAGTGCATTATCTATTAATTTATGCGCTCTCAAGTATGATCTACGAGCCGCTCGTCAAATTTCACGAATCCTCCGATTCTCCAACTCTTTTCATAAATTTCGCCGCTTACAGCCATAAAGACCGACTAATTTTATTAGTGAACACTTGGCTCGTACATCATTCAAAATCGCATGAAAATCCTTTTTTACCGACCTAGCCAATGCAAAACGATGTCGCTCGTACGCCGCGCTTTCTCTAATTAATTTCTCATTACGCGCACAGCCACCGCGAAAAGCATCAATTTCAAGTACTAAGTGTGTGTGAGTATGTATGTATGTATGGTGAAGGAAAGAAAAGGGATACGAACGAAAATATTCGAGCGCGCAACCAACCGTCCCTCATCATTATTCACCGCGCGACTGCCGAATTAAGCCGTAAAATCGAGCGCGGTTTTAAACTCTTTACACGATGCGGACCGCGGCGTGTTGTAAGTATCAAACGCTGCAATTGTGTGCGGCGATGCTTTTTGCGCGCTTAATTCGCGGAGTCGGATCCCGAAACTATCATTAATCATTACGAAAAAATGTGGCCTCATACTCTACAGCCTTTTATATATATGCAAACTCTCTCTTCGTTTATTCTTCTGTTTATTCCTTCTTCCATTCATTTTTAGTCTTTCTTTATTGCTTAAAGCGTATAAGATGTTGATTTGATCGATCACTCAAGTATTTTATATTATAGCTATAAATTTTTATAATTGTAATGCTACCATTAAATTTATTTCAAATGCACGTGGTACATCTCAGCCCATTTTTACTAAGATTTATAAATAAGATAGAGTAAAGTTACCAGTTCTCGTAACCAAACAACCCAGTAAATGACCACTTAACTATGGAGTATTTAAGGCTGTAAATGTTAATGTTTTGATACAAAGGATATTACTTTTATAATTTTTTTATATGTTTATATTAAGGTCGACTAATGAAAGCCAGAGATATCCCACCGTGCACAGAAATGTACAACTGTTCAAAGTCAAAACAAAGAATGGAAAGATTTTGGAAAGCATCGCAATCTCCTTTCAGTAGCGCAAACTCACCAATTTATCCGCTCCACAATCTTGTCTAATTAAATAAGTGCGCAATCTTTTATCGCGGCACACACGCACACACACGAACGCGCATCTAAACGCGCAATATATCGTTACGTACAGAAGGTTATTTAGGCCTCCCTCGCGAAGACTTTAGCCCTTCCTCGCTTTCTCTCTTTCTCTCTCGCGGCAACAGCAGCAACCGGTTCCCTCTCACCATCCACCAGCAATTTAAGCCGCGCGCTCGGCTGTAATTTTTCCACTCTCGCCTCCTAATTGCATAGGACGGGGTCCGCGAGCTGAGCTTGGACGCATTAGGCGCTCATCCTCTTCTTCCCTCGCCTGTGTGTGTGTGTGTATCCCTCCCCCCTATCGCGCACGGGACTTTATTATTAATTATACACGCGAGGCGTGCGCGCCCGTTATTATTATTAGTTGCGCGCGCGCGCGCGAGAGATCGGGCCCCATTAGTCGATAAATCAGGCAGCTCGATCTTTTTTTTTTGCAATAATCGATTTTTAATTGAGGCTTTTTCGGCGCGCGGCCGATCGGTTGCAGCGTGCAGCCAATGTTTCTTTGGGGAATATTGTTTATCGGTGCAGGCTGAGGATGCAGTGTGTTGTTGGGCGCCAAATTGATTTCTGCGCGAGAATACGAGGGTTATAGGGTATATATGTTGGTGTTGTTGGATTTCGACTTGCTTAGGAGGCTGTGAGACCTTATTCGAAGCTACACTTTTATTCCACTCGCAATGTTAATTAATGAGAGATTTATTGAACCTATTCCGAGTAAAAAAATCCAATCTAGTTTTAGTCGTATTATGTAAGGAAAACAAATTTCTTATAAATCCGTTATATTTAATCTACAAATTTAAGAGGAAGATTTCATAACGAGTTCGATACGTGCGTAATCGACTTAGCTATCAAAGTAAGGAAACAAATATGTTTTCCAAACGATGATAATTAATTTCAACTACTGAAACTAAACTAAAAGCTTCACCTCTGGGAAATCAGCTAAATATTCCTATATTCGACTGGATTCCTTTAAGGAAACATCTCGCTGTGCACCAAACTGGCTACAGCGAAAATGTGAAAGGAAATGCCGCTAATGCTTATGGCATCGAGAACCTCGCACTATAACCGCTTTCGCAAAGCAATTACCGCGGCGAATGGTAATTGTGAAAAATAGCGTAAAGGATGCGTTTCGCTAATGCGCGGCGTAAACGCTTTTATCAGGACTCGGATTAAAATGTGGCTTGCGCTAATGAAGTCTGCATGTCGGCGGTTAACTTTAACACCAACAGCTTACGTGTTATCTTTATATAAGTTGAATGAATTTTATAAATCTATGGGGTGTATATTGAAGACCAGCTCAATCAGTATTTATTGAGCTGGTCTGCAAACAAAGTTTACGCAGCTATTTAGCAATAGCCAGATATCTTTCGCATAAAAGTATCAATACATGTATATATTAATATGTAACTGAGGAAAAATCATCTTTACCGATCTGACCAGGTTCCTGGGCATCGAGCCGAGGATAATCAGCCACGCAGGTCACGACGTAGGCGTGGACGTGCCGGCACAGATGGGCGCAGGTGTCATCGGTCCAGCGAGCGCCGAGAGGAACTGCAAAAATTCGCACCTCACCAGCAAGCAGCAGGTGATCTGCGTCAGATCGCCACCGGTTCTTCAGGTATACAAGCTCATAATTCCTCACCATTTCTCGCATTAGCCCTGAAACATAATTACACCCCAAAAGAATCACCAGCGATGCCAATTCCCGCAAAAAGACAGAGGCTGCACATCTGTGCAATCGCTAGCAATTAGCGTAACAATTCCAGTCGCGACTGCATCGCTCGATCAAGCCCAATTAGCATTAGCATAAGATACATACCGGCGCCAAACGCTCGCCTTTACTTTTCGTTATACACATAACTCTAATCGGATCTAAGTCTCTTTTGCGCATTACTTCGCCGACTTCTGTCCCCCCCCCCCCCCCCCCCCCCCC
>UELU01077871.1:14099-81104 GCA_900490025.1 Megastigmus dorsalis | reverse complement strand
AATATATAGATACGCTTATGTAAATGCTAACGCACATGTACACCGGTAAATCATCATGACATATCGCTGTACGCAATATAATGTAAAACAAAACGGTGCAAACATAACCTACTTTACTTTAAAACAGCTGATTCTGACCATCCATGTAGGCTGATGCAGGGCTGCTGCTTGTTCAACGCGCTAAAATATGAAGTCCTAATTTTTTATTCAAAAAACAGAATTAAAACTAGTTAAGCTGTTGAAATAGAATTCAGTGCCTTGATAATATTTGCAATATTTTATAGTATATGGATTGTAAACGTCCTAGAATATTCTTCTCTAAAATTATTATAAAATTCTATATAAAGGAGTACTTCTACAAAGTCGGAATAAAATGAAGTATTTAGAGTAAACCTATAAAATCTACATCATCACTTAGGGTATAAAAAAAATTAAATTAAAAAAAACAAAGTTAAAGAAAAAGTAATTAAAAATCAACGTCTTACTGTATTTGTCTGGTTCTACTTGCATATATTAAGCGCATATACAAAACTGTCAACTCAGGTTGTTTAACCTTTATAGAGGACGGGAAATCCAATATAGTGGCTCGGTCCGTGACAGACACTTTACCCACATGTATTAACCGATATTAGATACTAAATTTACACATTTTTTTAGAGATCGATCGTCCCAAATCCCCGTCCTCTAAAGGTTAAAAACATTTACTTTGTGATTGATTTTTTTCAAATTACAGGTCTTTTATACATTAAAAAATGGTACAACAAATTTCCTAGGTTTACCTTTATAATTATTTTTTATATTGACTCAAACTTATTTAAGTATGCTCTGTAGAGAATTCTGGAATAAGACAAGAATAAAAATTATTTTGTTTCTTTTATAAGTACACAAAATATTTATCAAAATACATCAACTTATAAAAATACTTTGCATTAAAATTTCAAGATTTACATAATTGAATCTTATTACAAAAATAACTTGGATTTATAAAAAAATAATTTTTATTTATCAAAAATAACTCCTCTGTTGCCTCCTTATCTGGGGCACATAACACTTCGACCACCATCAACTGCAAGGGTTTGTCCAGTGATAAAACTAGCATCATCACTAGCCAAGAAAGCAATCGTTTTAGCTACTTCATCAGCATTTCCAGGACGTCCAAGTGCATGAGTACTTTTGCTATGCTCGAAGAATGCCTTTAATTTCTCTTCACTCATGCCACTGTTCTTGTGCAAATTTGTTACAACTACACCTGGGTTTACAGCATTTACTCGGACCTATAAGTAAATTAATATAAAGTATTTTTATTATCTGTGTATACTACTATTGAAAGATTTTTTTAAGTAGATAAGGTACACGATAAGAATTATATTTGTATAAACAAACACCTGTTTTTCAGCAAGCTCTAAGGCAACACATCGAGTTAATTGATCAATTGCTGATTTACTCATGCAGTAAGCTAGAACTCCAGGGAAAGCTCTGGTACCTGTCACACTCGATACATTAACAATGTTTCCTTTGGTTTTTATCAAATGCGGCACTGCTAGCATTGTCAAGTTATAAATAGATCTCACATTAATGTTGAAAACTCTGAAAATCCATAAATTAATTAAAGTTTTTTTATATAATGAGACCATTGAAACCTTAAACAATTTAAATAATTTTATAAAAATATCTTACCTATCGTACTGCTCTAAGCTTGTATTCTCAATGCTACCCGATTCTAAAGTACCAGCATTATTTACCAAAACATCCAGTTTGCCATATTTTTGTAGAGTAGATTCCAGAATATTCTTCACATCGGCCTCATTAGTAATCTCACCAGTAACAATATGTGGCTTAGGTTCTTTGCATTGATCAGCAACTTTTTGTAAGTTTTGAACATTGCGTCCATGTAGCGAAAGTGAAGCTCCTAGTTGTGATAGATGAAGTGCAGTAGCTGCACCGATTCCTGAACTAGCACCTGTGATCAAAACAACCTTGCCCACGAACGACATTTTTCTTTCTCGTTTCTTTCGATTCTGTAATGGATTTATAACAGAAAAAAATATGTAATTCAAAAATCTTTTTTTTAACAATCTCATAAGGTAAAAAGAAATAGAAGTTGATACCTACTGACCTTTCTATTAACAACAATTTTATAAAGTAACTCACTGACTGCCGGCACTCTTGAAGTTCAACGGTTCTTTAGGTGGGGGATTATAGTCACAAGATATTGCGAATATCTGTTTGACTATATATATATACGTAGGCTACAGTACAGATACAGAATCAAAACCACGTTATCTGCTTATGTAACGCTATTTTTCTCCCTCCGCAGATGATACACACTTGATTAAACTTTTTAAACACGCGTCCTGATTTGTATAGGCGCCAAATTAAATTTAATTTAAATTAAAAAAGTCAATTTAAAATTTTCATTGATCACTGATCTAATTCAATACAAATTAAAAAAAAATATTTTAGTCTACTAGCCGGGGATGTGCTATGGTCGAAAGGATTCCTACCTAACCGGTTTTTGCAATCAACGAAATTAATATATATAACGAAATAAAGAGAGAGACTAATTTTTGAAAAAAAAAAACTCACCACCTCGGTAAAGATGTAAACATTACGTGTTTCCAATTTGATGAAATTCCATCCACAATTCACAGAGATTTTAGTCTTCAAAAATTTCTTTCGTTATTCGCAGCGATTTTAATCTTCACTAATCACAGAGATTTTTGTCGTCGAAAATTTGGTTCTGTCAAATCACTGTGAATTGTGAATTGATATTCATGAAAATTGAACCACGTAATGTTTACATTATTACCAAGGTGGTGATAAAATTGAAAGTATTACGAATCAACTTTGATTATACTTTACATAATTTATGCATGCCGAATAAAAAATAAAATTTCATTTTCTTTCCAAATGTATCTCGCGAGTTATAAAAATTATGAGCACATTACTTATTCGTTAAAAAAAATTATTTACTTTCAAAAGAGCATAAAATCTCGTTATCATTACTTTGATTAAAACTGCTAAATAAGAATAAGCACTAGGAAGTTTTTTGATGCAAAAATATAAATTTGAATGAATAAATTAAAAACTCATTTAATATAAGCAAAAAATATTTAGGTATAATTTATCGCGTTTTAGAATAAATGAAAAAAGAAATATTCAATATGTCATTTTTATTTTATTTTTACAATATATTAAGTACATTAGATAGCAAATCTTTGCTTATATAACTTATCTAAATAATTTTTTATGGTGCATTTACAAGTACCTGACACGTTATTTATAAAACTATAACACCTATATATATATAAGTATTCATGACGAATAATATTATAAATGTATTTTTTAAAATAATTTATGGCTTATAATGTTCTGCATATAGATGTAATTCTTTTCATATATTAAAGGGTATCTTATAAATTATATACATAAATTCTTATATCGATCACTTGCGCGGCGCTAGTAATTTTTACAACTGTGCAAGTCTTGCAAGTAATTCAGTATTCTTGTTTTCTTTTTAATATAGCGAAGCGAATAAATAAAATTTGAAGTACAGTTTTCACAACTTACATATGTACAACCAAATACAAGAATTCTTTTCCATGCACTGTAATTTTTTTAACATTTCATGATAAATTATAAAATTTAATTTTAACAATTCTATAACAAATCGATGGTTTTGTTAGCTTTAAACAATTCTTGTCCACAAAAATATCAATCCACTTTTATTATTGCATGAAAAGTGTAGGATATTTAATACTGAACTATTATGACGTGAAAATATTCATTTGTTCTCATTGGCGTTTCCATTTATAAGCGAAGTACTTGAATACATTTTTAAGCTTTTCGCATCGCTTTAAAAGTCTTTTCATTCTCATATGTGCGTATATTGTGTACCTTTAATTTGTATGACGTACGGCTTTAAAAACCACAAAAAATTTTAGCAAATTTTCGTACTTATTACAATAGCTGCACTAGCTCGAGGAATTCAGTTTTTTTTTTATTTTAAAAGTCTCATATAATTTTACGGATGATTTTTTGTTACAATTTTATATTATGTATACTCAAGCAAAAAATTTCACCATTTTTAAGAAAGTAATTTACAGATCTTGTCTATTTATTTTTATTTTTAAAACTATTTCCTAGTAGTTCAAAAAAATTTATATAGAGTATATTATTATTATTATATGCCGCATAAAAGATTTTCAAATACTAGCCAAAAATTAAATCAACTTGTAAAATAGAACGTAATGAAACTTGCATTTAAAAATGTTTGAAATTGAATTTGAAATACCAAGTGAAAAAGTAAAATCTCGTAACATAATGTATTTATTCATAATAAATTTATATAACTTCGTTGCAAACGAATAAATATATGCAGCTCTACTAAATTTTGTGCCATTTGCATTTATTTCGTACTGTAATGTATCGAAAAAGGTTTCTTCGCAATAATCCTGATGTACATTATCCGCGTACATTGGATGACACACCGTTTCAAGCCTTCAACCACAAGTTGCCATACTTTGGAGGCGCAATAATTAAGATTGACCCAAAAAGCGCTATCTTCTTGAACACGCTTATCACAATAACAATTCATACTACAAAGCATGTTGCAGTCACAAGATAAGCTATTTTGTAAGCTATTTTGCAAAAACAAACAGTTATTGCGCCTCAAAAATAAGGTATACACATACAGTTAAGGTTTGGCTGACAACCAATCACATTATACATTTCCCTATAGTACACACACCACAAGGCGCACACGACTAAATCATTGTCAATTCGAAGTGCTAAGTATTCTTTCAGAATATATGCTTCGAAATTCCCAATGTTCCTATTTATATATCACCAGTTAAGCCATTGAAAATCATTTTCTTTCAAACGCTATATCTTGTTTTTGCCTTATTCCATTTAGACGGTGTTGGCATTCTCCGCGGACCTTTCACTGGCTTCCTTTTTCGCTGCGATTAGGTTTTCCCATTGCGCGATCAAGTTGCTTCGTCGTCGCGGATTGGGCTGTAAATGAAAAATACATTATGAATCGTCAAATTTGCCGATTCATTTAATCGTTTGATGATGACTTTAAATATAATGAAATTGCTCTGATTTAGGTAATTATATCATTTAAGAGCATGCGCTAGGGTGTAGCAAAGATTCCTACCTTACCGGTTTTGCATTTTGGAAAAAACTCTGTCACCACCTTGTGGCACCAGATTTATGAGATTCCATCCACAATTCACAAAGATTTTTGATGTCGACATTTTCGTTCGTAATGATGTGCAGCAATTTTTATCTCCGAAAAGGTTCGATGGCAAGAATCTCTGTGAATTGTAGATGGAATTTCATCATTGCCAAGGTGCAAACAGAGTTTCTTTCCAAAAATCAGTATCTAGCTTGATATATTTCGTTAGCTGCACAAAATTTTTAAGGTAGAGATTTTTCCGACCCATAAAGCACATAATCCCCTGAATCGCAAGAAATACGAAACTCTTTGCGTTGAAATGAGTTTTTAATCAAATCATTAACGATATAAATACTGTCTTGATAAATATTAAAAAGAAGCTAATATATAGGTATAACGGGATGTATACATATAGCTTATCGAGATATTTACTTTATGCCTTCCTTTGAATTCCTTCTCCGGCTCATCGTCGTTGAGAGTATTGGTCGATGTGCCGCTTCTCAAGGAGTTCGCCCCGTCGTAAATGTCGGAATCGTTGTCATTGCCAATGTCGGCCAAATCGGGCTGCGATTTCGCCAGCATCCGCGACCTCATTAGCCTGAAAGGATCATCGCGAGCTCGTTAGTTATACATATATATATATATTGACAAAGTAACGCTGACGTATCGTATGAGCTCAGCTAGCTGCATATATATATAAGGAGGATTTCTCCAGCTTTCGAGTGCTGGACAATTTGGAAAAGGGTGTAAATCTCGGTAAATGATGCGAGCGAGTAGCGGAATATTATATATTTATGAAATTGGCGAGGTGCAGGAATGCTTTATACAGAAAGAGCTGTAGTAGAAGAGTGGATCGCGAGCGATCGCGAGCGATCGCGAGCCATGGGAGCAGCAGCCGAGCTAACAGTAAAGAAAAAGGAGAAGAAAAAAAGACGGGGCCAGCGGTGCATACCTGAGCTCGTTCTCGCGCTCGCGCATCTCGTTGAGCTCCTTCTGGATCTTCTTCTCGACCGGGACGTAGCCCTTCCTCGTGGGCGGCTTCTTGGGCTCGAGATCGGCCCCGTCCCCGTTCTCGAGGCTCCTCATCTCCAAGCTGCGATTGAGGGCTTTGATGCTCTCGGGATCGAGGCTGATGGTGGGCGCGAGTCCGTCGGCCGAGCCACCGGGGCTCTTGTACATGCGGCCGCGGGTCGCCAGGAACCGGTGCATCAGGCCCTTCTGGCTCGGTATACTGGCGAACCGCAGCGGCGTCGGACTGCTGCGCGTCGTCGAGATGACGCCGTTGGTCATTTTGGGCGGCAGCTGCAGGGCCACGGGACTCAGAGGCGAGGTGGCCGCCGGCTCGAGGATCTGGGGCGTCGAGGTGGTGCGCTTGAGGCGTCCGGAGGCCAGGGCCTGGGGCATGCGCCGGACCTGTCGACACGTCCAATTTGTATTAATTATGGCTTGTGCAGGACTACGAGGCACCCAATTCGTGCATTACAAATTATTATTTCGAAAGAATTATAGGTATTGTGTATAACATTTTTTTACAGAAATCTTCCAGCTATTGCTATGATCCAAAACATAACATGATAGGGTAGAAAAAGTAATTATCATGACATTCAAACCGATTAAATTAATAATATTTTAGGTGTTACGAGTCGAAAAATTAGTAAAGGGACACCAAAATTAAAACAAAATGTTTCTTTATCTTATATCCTATAAGATTTGGATATCTTTTTCCTTTTTCATTTTATTTTACAGTTGAAAAATTCGGCTTGTAAAATAATTTCTACAGATTTATCGACAATTTTTTGTGAAAGTATTCCATTATCATCATACAAACTTAAAATTTTTTAATGGTTCAAAAAAACTGATTATGATTATAAAAAAAATACCTGTGCCATACTTTTAATTTTTTTTAATTAAATATGTAATTTACTCATTATTTTAATGCTTCGTTTAAAATATATATAATTAGCGGTTCAACAGCGTGCTTTATTTATAAAGGCATAAATATAATACTCGGTACTAACTTTTTCTTAAAATTATATAGAACAGCCAATTCTTTAAGAGAACTTTCTCTCGAGGTAAGAAAATGTTATAGTATCCACTCGCTATATATCCAAAGCAAAAAAATTCGAATTCCTCAAAATTTTTCCCTCATCTCGTAAACCTTATCATTATGAGCTGAAAACTAGCTTACATAACACTACATAGTACCAAGTAAAACTGTGAAACTAATTTTACATACACTCGCTAATAATCGAAACTACAATAGTAAAACGAACATTGACTTGCGCAGTAGACCGGTAAAGAACTAATTACAAGTTTAGACCAACTGAGATTTTCAAATTTCATTTTCCGTAATAGCATGTATCTATCCCGAATCGATAAGCATATTATACTTCGCAAAGAATGAGTATCTTTTGAAACAGAAAATTTCCATAAGGATCTTATGGATCTATGGAGCGGGAGCTCCACATGCGAGAAATCCGCAAAGCGCATAGGAGAGCGAAACGACATGGTATCAGAGCCACGTACAGATGCGGTCGGACACGTAAGTCTCGCGCATCGTTCGATGATCGATCGGTACGTCCACGCAGTCCGGGATCCGTTGCACGTATACTTACACAGACAAAGCGATACAATCCAGCTGGTTTCTTATGCTGCGCCAATCCGTATAGACGCGACTCGGAGAAAGAGAGAAGGAGCCGCGGATCTCGGTGTATCTCTGCCGTCTGCGCACGTCATAATTGCGCCTCGCGCGCGTCAAACCGACCGAGACGACGAGTTCGCGCAGCGGCGATTCTTTAGCGATTTCTCACACGTCGTGGGAAAAGAATGCCGCCGCCGCCGCCGCCGCCGCCGCCGCCGCCGCTGAGGCTTTGCACTTGGCGCGCGCGCGGACCGCTTCGTTAATCCCGAGCAGAGAGCTCCGTAGTAATGATAATAATAATCGCGATAGCGGCAATGAGCCGAGGCAGTTGGTTGGTGAGAAAGAAAGAAAAAAAAAGGAAAAAGAAGGCGAATTCGAATACGTAACGCCTACGGGCTTTCTAAGGCTTTTTTTATTTCCCGTCCGCGGGAGATCTGAAGTTGACGAAAAATCGAATGGGTCGGAGCAGCGATTGTGGAATTGGTTTCGGTATATAACGAGTTTGTGGAGACATTTCAATTCTCGCGACAAGTGGAGATGCGAGCTTGCGAATGATAACGGTGTATATTTGCAGGTGCGTATCCATTGCTTCGTCCGATGCGTAAAAGGCTTACTGTGTAATTCATTTGATTAATGAGCTATTTATATATTTAGTATGAGAATATACCGATACGAGATATTTGCAGATTACTCTTGGCGAAATGATTAAAAGTTTCTACAATGATTAATGTGCAGAACATTGCAGTTTAAACATTTGGTTCAGTTGAATCATTGCAAATGAGATCTTATGACTTTTTCGCTATGGATAATAAGTATACTCGTAGAAATCTGTGCGGCTAAGTCCGGAAAAATGTATGTACATTTGCAATCGAGATATGAAGAATAAAGAATGACAGAGTCAAAGGGAAGTGTTCCGAAGACAATATGACGAAATATAATAACAAGCAATGTTGTTCCAAAAGATTACAAAATAGATTTTAATTTTAAAAAATTAAAATGTCCCATCAATTCTTATATTAAAATTAGATTTTTTCAAACCCGAAATCCCAACAGGTTTTGCGAAACGGTAACAATTTTTCTGAGCATAACTTAATAACTTAACTCAATTTCATCGGTGTGCCAATTTGAATTCTTGATGAATCAAAGACGATCAAGATCATTCTTTTTATAATTTTTTATACGATTATCTTACAGGTCCCGCTACTTGAATTCGCTACCGATTGCAGATATTATGAGGTATAATAAATCTGCATTCCCGGCCCATAATCTCAATGCATATATTAAATTAATAGTTTTAATGCTAATTTATCATTTGCATACTTATAAGCCACTCACTATGCGCAACCCTAATTGGCTTATCTTTGATAAATCAATAATTCGATACGAATACATATCGACGGGGAATAATTTAATGTCAATCGGAGGGCCAAAGGAGAAAATAAGAAATTAATCGTCGATAAAACAAGGCAGTAAAGCAAAGCAAACAAAAAAAAAGTTGGGAGAGCGCAGAGAAGAGGAAAAAGGTCTCATCGATGGATGCGTTAGTCCCAGTTATATAAATGCAATAAATAAAGTCATTTTTGCAACGAGCCGCACGCTCAATTATACGGTAAAACTGCTCTGGATTATCCTTTCCGCATCGTTCCGGGATTCGGCCATAGCCGCAGTTATGACTTCCTCGTTCTTTCCCTGCCCCACAACGTATTTATATATATATATATATATATATATAATGGGAGATATCCAAAGGCGGTTTTGGCTCTTTTTTTTGTTGAGTTTTACGACAGTTGGTAGTGATTTTATTGGCGCGCGCGAGATTTTCTGACACATTAATACTCGCGCAGCGCGAAAATGTAATGGCTGATTTAGCCATTAGCACTTTCGAAAAAGAGAGTTTGCAACCGCATCGCGCTTCCATATTATATGTCTTTATAATTATTTGCATGTATATATACACAACGCGAGAGCGTATATCCTGAAAGTTTACAGCCTCGCTGGCACTGTTTTAACGAACCGATTATTTCTCGGTATGGTATATATATATATATATATATGTATATAGGTTACAACTTTTTTCTTTAATCGAGTTTGTCCATTCTGCCTTGATAAAACGTGAGCTTTTTATTAAACGTAAAAAATTAATTAAGAAACGAGATGGAGAAAGGTTCCAAGAAAAACAGAATGAAACGAGACTCTGTAGTCTGTACACATTTTGAAATTTTGCGGAATTTCTATTATTAAGTTGAACAAAAAAGTGTTGGTATACGCACGAATTACCGGGATTGTTAAATTTACGCTGACATGTGTAGAATTCTTACACAGGCGTGATTTTTCTGCACAAAAGGCAGCTGGCGACACAGATATACAAGTACGAAAAAATAATATGTATAAGCCTGCGAGATTCTAAAGGTGCAGGAGGTGTTGTAAGTGCTTTCACACTTTGTGGAATGTAACAACTGGTTTTGCTGAACTGTGCACAGTAGTTTAAAGCTGTCAAAGAAACGCTTTAAATGTTGCGTTATTTTTTTTACGAGCTAAGCTATTATGGCAATACCAGAAAGTTTCGTACACATTTCCTGATCTCCTGAAATTTCTATGCATAGGTATATTCGTCAATCGAAAGCTATTATTTATTAATTCTTTGAGAACGGATCGACAACGGCTCTTAATTATGATTAAAATATGAATGACCTTTCATTAATCGAATATAAGAAAAGTACGAATGAGATTGAACCGTATTCAAACAGAAATACTCTCTTCCCAATCTTACAAGATAAAAATATAATAAATATTTTCAAAACATTCAAAACACCTGCAGAATCGTAATCTCTGATCGAGTAAACATTGATTTATATCCGCAAATAAAACTAACTGTATAATAAACTCACTTCCACGCGAAAACCCCGAAAGAAAAATATTTATATGCACAATTGATGAACACCGAAAGTTGTGAACCTCGTTACGATAAGGGGCGCATAAACTGTACAATCCAAACAACATTATAGCCATTAATTCCGAGGCAGGAAAAGATCGTAGAGTGGTGGCAAGCTCCGCTACTCCTTGCGCATTCGACGTTATGCATACGCATACGATGTGCCCGCAGTCGGGAACGTTCTCACATCTTACGGTAATTATACATGACGAAAGCAACAACAGTTGCATACTTATGTGCAGCCGAGGGAGCGAATAGGCGCCAATTGTTGTGTGGCGCACGCGGAGAGCCTTGATGAAAGAGAGAAGGTATATGTATAGTTTATACTTGATATATTAGGTATGCATTTACGCGTCGCGGCGAGAGATCGGAATCGGACAATTAGGCAACTTTGATAATGCCGGGCGAAAAGGTGGATTTATGAAAAGTGCAAAAAAAATCATACAATATTCTACGAGAGGAGTATTGATAAAAAAATATTCTTGGCCCTTGACCCCTTGAGTATCATAAATTTGATAATGATTCTTGCACTCAAAATTTCGAATATGCAATAAAGCTCATAATTTTAACAACGATATTATAGAATTTTGGAAAAACTTTCTTATAATATTTACTCAAATTAACTCTTAATTAATTATATAAAATGAATATATAGTGTAACTAAGTTAAAACAATCTGAATAAGATTTATGGAAAAATATGTTTTTATACAATATCAGAAATTCCTAGATGATTTATTATTTTTTAAAACATGAATTATAAACAATGATTAAATACAATGCTATTGGCCATTTCCAATCTTACACTACGAGTAAGAAAATAAAGTTGTATAGGTACACTGTAACTAAATTAACTTCCTGGGCTACTGTCCATTTCACAAGGCCATTTAAATAGTAATTGCCTACGGCTGTGCGTTCTAAATCAAGTAAAAAGTCAAGCTGCGACTTGTGTCTACGGTAATAAACACATTTAAATACAAATGCAAAGATATAATTGTACGTTGAATCTGGTTAATGCTGTGTTAATACAAAATGTCCACAAACAAATAGCCGCATCTTATACCAAAGTTTTACTGCAATATAGCAAAAACTTCACTTCAAAAGATTGATTTTAGTTATCTTTACCCAATAGCTGCGAAATGCAGATTTGCATAAAGTGAGTTACGACTTGTAATTATCTTTTAAATCAAAATTATTAATTCAAGAAATGAAATACATATTTTTTCTTTAATTTGGTTACCCCTGATGCCTATATATAGTTTACGAGTAGAATGTTCCTATTAAAAAATATATTTTCTTAAAAATATTTGTGTCACTAAAATAAATATTTATGATATTTTTCGGCTTCAACAAGTTTTTAGTATACTTTTTTATACATATAGCAAATTAAAATTAAGCTCTTATTAATAATAATAATTATAATAATAATATTAATAATAATAATAATAATAATAAAATCAATATTTATATTGTTAATAATAGGAATAGAGTATATAATTAATGGTTTCTTGGACTTATTCTGATCTATATTTTTTTAATACACAATTCGGAATTTGAATATCACGATAAAAAGGTAACTTATGTTGGAAAGGAAGGTTCCGATGAATGTAACCCGATGTAAATTTCACGATAACGATTTTTGAGCGTACAGATCGTTCATTACAATTAACAACCAATGTACTTCAATCCAAGCAGCGGCTGATACCATTCAATTCCAAAAGCTATTTAAGTGCAGAGAGTCATAGTCGATTTTTTTCAAAATCCTACACATTTAGATACGACGTTTACTTTCTATTCTCCAGCTTGCAGTGAAGCAAGCTTTTATAACAAAACCTGCATGTACGCGCGCGTTCAGTTATACAAGCTAACTTTATCTCCCTGCATAAATAAATAACAGACACAAGGACAAGTTTCGCCTCCACGAGCCAACCAATCACCAATCGCCAATTGCAAAATCTCAAAAATGAAAGAACGTACACTTACACCAAATTCCAAAAAGCTTCCGATATACACGCGTCCACTCGAAATTAAAATGCTCAGCGTGCGTTTCGACTATATACATACATAGTGCCTTGAACTCGAGACACGCGCGCGCTGCTATAGAGCAATAATTAGGCGGTATACGCATTGCAGGCATTGTACACGCGCGCAATAACAATAAAGCAAATCTCGCGCGTACCTCGCGGCCTTCGACGCGCATGCACGTATTATAATGCGAACGTGCAACGTCGGCGGCCATTATCGCAACCCGCCTGCAACTGCACCTGGACCTGGGAAAAGATATGAAAGAAAAAAAGAAAGAAAGAAGAAAAAAAGAACGGAACGCCGATACGACTACCTTTTCTATATAATATATGCGGTGTGTTACGTTCCTCAGCTCCGTGCAATACGTTTAATCGCGATCGTATAGATTCTCTGTGTGTCCGGCATTGGCTGTGCCCCGGAAGATAAGCTAATCGAACGATTTTATCTTGTGCATCCATCGTTATGATCGGGCGCAAATCACAATTTCTACGTCCGATTGCGGTGCGATTTCAAATCGAACGTTTTTCAACTTTTGATCGATGTCTATTTTCAACGTACTGCGACTGGTTGATTGAATCTGTATGCAGTAACAGTAGGTAAAATCTGGCGAATCTTCAGAGAAATTAATTAAATATGCAAAGAGAATTTTCACGATTCCAGTAGCAAAAGTGCTAAGTCGTTAATCTCATTATTTTCACAATTTAAACCACAGCTGAGGTAAATAATTCTAATTATATAAATAGCCCACCCATGGAGTAAGGGTCATTTTTTTTATCTATCCACACGATTATTCCTAACAGATCGATTTTAAAGCCTGGATATAACAATGACAGGTAAAGCGTTAAGCGCTTGTGTATCTTGATTATTAGAAATCTCACGGCGAAATGCTTCTTATTAGCGTTACGCAATAAGCAAGTAACCAATAAAACAGGAATCACTTGTAACCCGCGGCCCATACGCTTTATTACAAATTATCAGATTTCGCGTGCTTGACTGCGGATCGGGATATTTCACGTATATTCAGCGAATCGCTCGAGCACATAAATTAACAATTCCTGCGGGATGACGAAGCATAGCGATACTGCAAATGCATACCCACAATCTAGTTACGATGCTATACATTTACATAGTTCCTTCGAATACATTCCTGAAATTGTTACATGCTCCGTTCTACACTTGCAACTGTATAAGTAACTAAAATAAAATAGGTGAGTCAGGAGCATGAACTCCCGATTAAAGCTATACATCGTTATTGATCGACGTTTGCGGAACAATTATAAGGAAGAGAAAAAGGACACATTTTCTCACCTTAGAATCTACCGTATCGTGCGATATGGTTTTGATGCTGCCGACGTTCCTGAGCTCGTGTTCCCTCTCGGTGACTTCCTCGATCTCCTTCTGTATCCTGTCGGTGGCCTTTTTCAGCTGCTCGATTCTGTGCTGCGCCTGCGGGACGAAAAGAACGAGAATTATGACGCCGAGCTCGCAACCGATATCGCGACGATGATGGCTATATTTTCTTTATCTACTAATCGAGTGTATATCTAATCTGGCGCGCGAACACACACTGAGCCTGCACACATTGTAAAACGATTAAAACAGACAATTCGTGCGGTATAAAAGCGCTTTCGTAATTACTGCTGTAGACAATATTGTTTTTCAATCGCGAGTTGCAGGTTTTATGGCGTTTTTAGAGAAAACTCGATTAGAATCTTTGGAATTTTAAAGGCTTGCATAGACTCGAATGGAATTGCAATTACATGAATTACAATGGAATAGAATCATTAATATTTGCTGTGATCGAAGCGTCGTGCATGCGATAACGAAATTAATAATACGCGCGGGGATTTTTTTATACACTTGAGGTCACTTTTCAAGATATGATTTTCATTTTAATTGCCGCTTCATTTCAATCTCGGGTTTGAGTAACAGCTGCTTTCAGTTTGGCACGTGGACTATTATTCTCGTGCGGCTGAACTTTACGCTGCATGCGTAATGCAAATATAATATTTGTTTCCGCTAGATAAGGCTTATTGAAATTACGTTTGGAATTGTAGAAACACGCGACTCGAAGTATATTTAATAACAGAGAGACTTGATTCGGAAAATGTTGGGCTCTTGGAATTATTGAGAATTCACAAGTGTAATTTTCTTCGAAAGAGTTGAGGAAGACTGATGATGACATTAAAGGTAAGCAGGTAAAATATTTCCGTAAACATCTGCTTAATAAAATTAAAGACATTAATTTTTATCAAGATGACTCTCGAGATTTCCACAAATCTTCAAATCTGGACAAGCGGCGCTCTTTAAAACAAAAATTACCCGCGCGAAAAGATTTATATGCTTGCTGAAAGCCGCATGATATTAAAACGTGACTAAAATCACAAGATAATTTATCTTTCAGCTCATGGTCCCATCTGATATACAAGTGAGTAGAAGGTTGCCAGTCTAAATTCATTTCAACATAAAGAAGCATGTCCAAGCCATAACGAATATTTAATTCCCATAGAAAAGAGACAATAATAATACCTAGAGATGTATTCATATCTAAGTATATAGAGAAGTATGCAAAGCATACTTGACATATATCCACTTACGTATTCGTATAGAATAATAGAATTGACAGACATGATCTTTTTCTTTTTATTCAATACGATTCTGAGTTGTTTAAAAAGATAAAACTCTTTTTCAAATCTTCTGGACTAGTTTATTTTGTAATTTTTGCAGGATTTTAAAGTGGTATATCTTTTTGAAATTTTCTACTTTTTTTTATGCTAAAATCTTTTGGTAAAAAAAGTTAGACTTTTTTATAACTTTACCAAAGTCAAGTGAGCTTCAAGTATTTTTAAATCATTTGCATTCTTTGAAAGTTGTATAGATGCTATATAGATAAAGTAACTAAAACTACACAAATAAAAGTTAAACTATGGATAACAATAGATCCATCAAGTTTTATAAGTCAGTAGAGAAAGAAAAAGACTGACGTATCAGTGTCAACAAAGTTGTTCTTCACCGGATGATTTCATCCCACAACCACAATATCGATCATAATTGTTCATGCGCATACGAAATGAAGACGTTCTTTCAGAAAACACTGTACGCGATGAATTACCTCGACATCAAGATAAAATTTACATAGTTCCACATATGAACAATAGTATGAGTCATCAAAATCTATATCAAAGCTTTCGGCCGATTTCAAACAACTCCCCGAAGTAAAAGCTCCAAAGTTACCACCAATTGGACAGATTGTCGAAATCTGGTTCGACGATCGTTTTAACCGAGCGTTCAGCCGTCGTCACAAGATAGACAAACCATCCAAGACAACCGCGAACCGAAGGATAAACGAAGACGCGCGCGGTATGTCGCTCACCTGTAATAAGTCCTCCATCGCGACAAAAGCCCGCACCGCGAATAATAATAGCATTAGTCAATCGCAAAGTCCCGCTTATACGCACATATCCGCGAGCAATGGACAGAGTCTCGCGTGTCCTTTGAATCGCGGGACAACCGGGAATTCAATGAAAAAACGCGGCGGGTGACGCATCGCGCGAGTCATTCCTTTCGCGACACTCGAGCCTCCTCCGAAAAGCAAAGGACGTTATAGTCATTGCGAACTCTTCTCTTTTCTTTCTTGCCGCTCCTCTTTTCGTGCCATAAAAGCATCGCATGCGTCGCGTGAAAGGTGCAACATATTTGACCCCCCCAATTTCTCTTCGGAAGAGCTGCGAGTGAATGCAGTTATGCGCGCGGCTATTTATTCTCTTTCGCGAGATCTCGACAGATTCGGGTCGATCTCGATGGCTTTTCGGCGAATCATATATAAGGCGGGGGACCGACACGAATTTGAGAGGCGTTATTGTGAGTGTTTTATCGTGGTTTTGTGTGATCAATTCGTTGGCTTGGTGAAAAAAGACGTTATCAAAAATTTGAGTTTGGAAAAGCCACTATCTGGCGAGCATATTTTTTTTACTCTATTTTATGTTGATAGTAATGACGCAGAAAATGAAAATTAAATAATAAATAATAACAATGGTGATATTTAAAATAAATTGTATAAGTTACATAACAGGATCACATTTAATTTATATGAAAAACAATGTTCAATATAAAAAGTATGAGGTAATAACATACTTTTTTCAGATATCTAGACAAAGGCCACACGCAAACTAATGTGGACTCTACGCACGCGACCATTGAAAGTAAATTTAAAAAAAACAAAAGTTTTTACGAAAGACCAGTGATGCGATCTCTTAAGAAATGCGAAAGTGTACGAATCCTTTACTGCGTCAATGAAATGGAGCCGAATGAAAATTTCATTTTTTCTGAATTGAAAATCCGTTTGGAGAAAAGTTAAAATTCCGCAGTATAATAAAATAAACTTTTACTACAATCAAACACTTATATTCAAATACAATTATTCACAAGAACTGCATAAATATATTTCTTATAAAAAAGGTTCTACTTCAAATAGGGGAAAACAAAAAGAGATCTGCAATATCTCTTTAACAAAAAATCTTTAACATAATATTTTATGTCAGTTTTTTTTTGTTCTTACAGTCGTATACCGACTTTAACTTTACAGTAAATAACGATTGGTCTCAGATTGCAGATGTATCAGAAAGATATAAACAGTAAGTGACTATATACTTATATACGACGAGGAAATGACATGGCATGGGGATCCTGGTCTTGAAACCTCCAGGAATTACTTTTTATGCAAAATAACGAATGGACCCTAGTTTTGAAAATATTCACCAGTCCATATTTTACTTTATGCATCAGGATAAATTTACATATTATTGAGAAAAATGACGAGGTACATGAGTCACATTAATATTAACACACAAAATAATTCCTGAAAGTTTCAAGACAATCCAGGACCCACATTCCTGGTCATTTGCTTGTTAGTCGATAGGTATTAGTATCTATGTACGCTTATATGTAATTTGTAATTAGGTTTGTATCCGAGTGAAAGAAGTTTGTATTAAAAAAACAAATATCGAAGGATTATGCAAATACACTTGTAATGGTTATCGACTACCTATTTGCAAAGCTAGAAATCCAATGTATTATAAGCTGTAAAATCGCACTATAAAAATATTATTAATCTTATTTCATAATTCTATATGAAACTAAAAAGAAAATGCAAAAGGATGTCTAAACATACGCTTGAAGTATAAGTAACTCGATTAGAAATATATATGTGAAATTTACACGTTTTTAAGATGATTTTAGTATACTATAAAAATGAACTTAAAAAAGTTTAATCGAAGTCTGTAGAAACTGTTATTACAAGTGTACTTAAACGAATCGAAAAGGCGACGTAAAAAATTCATTAGTGTTTTCTCTTTATAGGTTCAGTACTTAAATTAGTGATTTGCTCGGATTTGACTTGAATCTCTACACTTTTTCGACACAGTATTAAGTACTTTACATTGCTATCATATTGAGTTTCTATGTAATAATAAATAATATTTCAATTCGATGTGATTATTTTTTCCTAAATCGAATACCTATATGTTTACTATTTAGTTACAATTTTATTATAGATATGAATGCAAGATAACGTAAGGTCTTAATTTTAATTGATCATAAGCATCTAATTGTCTAAAGTTGTATTGTAATGTAATATATAGTTATACTTCTGCAGTGTTAAAAGTATTCGAAAAGCTGAAAAACCTTAGAATAAAAGTTGCCTATACTCCAGGAACTCATTCAGACCCGCAATATGAAAGTAACTGGTTGAGACATAGCGCGATGTCGCGCGTAAAATAATAAGCACGGACAAATCATTCAGATTCTCTTTCAAAACCTACGCCTACTGATAAATTCAGATTCCGTATTCGTTTCAACGCTTTGCGTATAAGTACATATACGGGAAGAAGATCCATCACACTCAAACTCCCGTTTACTTTCTTTCTCATGCCGGCGCGAGTCCTACACAAACACCGCAATAGGTAAGTCCCATTGTGAATGCGGGGAAGCACAGGAAAACGATACCAGTGTCCGATAAGCGCATTCGTCGAAAAATACACTGTATCTCGTACCCTGAGCAGCACCAAGCAAACATTACCTCCCAATTTTCTTCCCCGAACGAATCCTTGCCGCTCTTTTCTCACAATCATGCTAATAGAGCCAACCTTTCACTCCAACTCGCTGCGCGCAGGCAACGCCAGAGCCCATCGTATATAGACTCCGAGCCATGCACAAGAACAAACGTAAATATAGATTCGACGGAAGAGGAGGTAGGAAGAAGAAGGAAAAAAAAGGAGCATGACCGCGGAGGCTATCGTTCTCTTTGAGAGCACGCATAATATACCTACACGCACACACCCAGAGATAAATAGACTCGTATACAAGATACTACATAGGCATATGTACAGCTACGTGCAGGTATACGATGGATGTGTGTGTATATATGAGTGATACGGCTGCTGCTGCTGCTGCGGCGGAACGAATCGGCCCGCCTCGGGACTGCGGGAGCGTGTCGGCGTCGGCGGCGCGCGCGCGCTCATCATAACGGGAACCGAATTCCGCAAAACTAGTCGAATACGTGTGGTGTGTGTGTGTGTGTGTGTATATCTCGTATATAAGTACACCGAGAGGCCGAGAGTCGAGAGGGACCAGCTCGGGCGTACGATTGACCTCCGCCAAAGCCCAAAGACTGGATCGTGTGCGTATGTGTGTGCAAAGTAGTGATTTTTACACATGCTGGATAACAGCGTAAACACAGAGGCTTCGTTGTGAGCAAAGTGAGCGCGCGCGCGCTTCATTGTTTCGGTATACTTTGTACCGTACGAGTATATACCGAGGATCGTTATTCGGAGGAATCGTTTCTTCCGATAGCGCACGTGTGCACAGCTGCGATGTATTTATCCCTTTACGTTTTATTATTCCGAGTGTCAATTTTATTCATGCGGCTCTGTTGCGAGGTGTGCGAACGTGTAGGTGAGTGTGTAAAAAGAGAGTGAAAACATTTATGATTTATGGATGATATTTTTTGTGCGCGGCTGCGCTTTTACGAAAGTAAACGTGCTTATTGGAGTATTGGCTACTTTTTCAAAAGTGAAAGCCCAAAAAAAATTTGATAGCTTCGAAATTCATTCATTATTTGTATTTTTGATTTAGTGTAATATATATCCACGTGAAACTTCAAAACAGTATTTCAATTCAATCTTTTGTATTAAGTACTCGTTTTACTATTCTAATTCTGTCTAAAGAACGAGCAGAAAAATTTGTGTGGATAAGCGCGGATATATGGAAAATAAAGATATAGTATGCACCAAAAATCTAATTTGAACCAATTTCTCTTACGTATAACATAAGACATGTACGCTTTCAGAGATTATTCCGGCAAATGGGATCGACTACCTCAATGTCTATCGCATGTATATGAGGTGGTCGTCATTATTATTATGGCATCCGAGTAAAAAAAAAAGGATTTTGACGAGTTCTGCGTGAGAACTGGTTTATGAGCTTGCTTGACTCTTTTTAGCTCCCAGTGACCGACATTTCTTGTTTTATAATGCGATTCTGATACTTACATCAGACAGGATTTCTTCCTTTTCTTAGAATCTTTGATCCTGTATATGTAAATAGCTCTGACACATATCGTATTAGACACTTATAAACATTTGAACTCTGATAAGCTTTTCCACGTGAAGAACTTAATAATACTAATGAAAATTTCTGTATATCTGATCGTAATAAACTCATTTTATTTTATTTCCATACGTGACTACTTATCGAAGAGGAAATTTTAATTCTAATTTTAGCCGGTTTAGAAAATGGTTGGAAATAATATGTCTATTATTGTTTCAAACGCTAAACTTCAACGATATAATGTGACATAAAAAGCCTAACGTAATAGTCAGATAAGACCGACATAAAAAATAGCTCATAATTTAGTATTTAAAATGTACATCAACTATTTTGTAACAACGAGCAGTGCGCGTAGATAAATATCCAAATAATTTTCTTTTTTAAAAGATAATATGTTAAAAAATTCAGATAAAAAATACGTAGATATAAAATGAAATTCACTACATATTGAATTATTGACTCTTTTTCATTTTGTATCTAGGCTAGAACTGTGTGCATCTTACTGAAGATGGACAAGCAGTCGATCTCATGCCCGAAACACTTTGTATTATTGTTACAACACTTTTAGCTTAAATTAAATAAAATAGTAGTGGTTATGAGTATAAATTTCTTGCGGTCTATGATGATCAATAAATTCTACTTAATTTAGAAAACTTTAAGAAAGATAGAGTCATTTGTACATTATACTTTCAGCTTAAGTTTCAAAATTTTACAGTTTTTTCAATTTCTGTTTTCAATACGATATTCACATTCAAGAAAAACAGGGCAAAATCCTCTGACAATCCACGTACTGATCAACAAACTCATCAATCTTTTGAAATTCACTAGTTTTCAAATTCGATTTTCAATTACTCATTTACTATCCTTAATAAATTCTTTTGTATTGATTACGAATGTAATTTTCTTTACTCTAGGTATACTTAATTTTGGATAGTATTGAAGCGATTTTGCTGCATTTTAATTGATAAGCTTTCTTATTTAATTTCAATAATAATATTGAAATTTGAAAATTAAAAATAATAGTTTTTATGTACAATGTTTTAAATAACTATGTATACGTGGCTGTTTAGTTAAAATGAAAGCGCGCGAGTAATTATTTTGAAGTACGTGAACAATTTTATTAATTACTCATGAAAATTACTTTCTGCCGACCTTGTTCATATTCAACGTATGACTAATTGCATCGATTATTAATTTTTCTTCTCAAGGAAACAATGTCCTAGCGTATGCAAATAAAATCTTAAGTACAATGTTTGTATATAGGTACGAAGGTGATCACCGAAAGTAACATATATAATACAAAACATAAATAAATGATACCAAAATATTTTATTACTGATCAACCCTACTGAAAATATTCCTTCTAATATCATCACACAGATTTAGTGAGTACGCAAAAAACGGCCCAGGAGTATATTTTGTACAAAAATACATTTTTTCATGCATTTGGCCAATCTATTTAAGATTCTTAGTGCTAAAGTTCGCTTTCATTTAAAAATTTGCAGATATATAAAAAATGCACGATTTTTCTGGTCATACTTATTTTGATGCTTTAAATGTCATTGTAAAGGAAATCAAAAAATCGATATGAAACTTTTTTATGATTATTGTCAGTGTGGAATACAAAATATGTAGTTTCGAAAATTATTAAAAACGTATGAAGTATTTACACTGATTAATGTGTTTGTTGAGCTGTTAGCATTGTTAAATAATTATGCGATTTGTAATTATTACGAAAAACGAATTCAATGTACGATAGCTTATTTGTGCGCGAATCACATTTCGTTTTTCTACGCTGTCGTACATTTTTACAACTGTATCCGATCGATGATTCAATTTAAAACATGTTAACATTTCCTAATAGTTAGTGTTCCTTATCGAAAATTGATTTTACATATATATAATTCGAATACGAGTCATTCAACAAGTCGAACAATCGCTATTCTTTATATGCCGGAGTCGTATTGCATAAATATACATATACAGTAAGTGCACAACGGAATACAGCCCAAGGATATACCTACCTAGGTATATATGTATATAGGCCGGCGAGTGTAAAAAGCCAACAAAAGGGTTCGCTCGCCGCCGCTACACAGTCGAAAGAAGAGCAGCAACTCTCGCGTGTCCCTCGGTAGCCGCGCACTTCCGATCGCCTATATATATATGTACAAATACACTCGCACTCGAAAAGCGATGAGGAAAAAAAAAAGGTAAAGGAAGAATTGAGAAAGCCGGGTGGATCGCGTGTTAGCAGCGACGGTGAATGCGAAGCCGCGGCGCAAGGCTCTCCCGCGAGTATACGCTTGCACTCTCGACCGCTTCCGCGGCAAGACTGGACACACCGAGACGATCGTTTCGAAAGGAGACCGCGCCGTGCACCGTGTGTTTTTAGCTTTTTTGCTCTCTCTCTCTCTCTCTCTGTGTGTGTAGCGAGCGGCGGCAGCAGCCTTCCCCGATGTCCCCGCGCTCGAGTTGGCTCGGCCGCGAACGGGACACACGGGCAGAGCGCGACGAGTTCCCCTGGCGATGGCGACTCTCTCGCGTGTGTCCCTCTCGCGTGGGTTCCTGCACGAATGAAGGAACACATCGAGGAACAACATCCGACAGCCAATGAGGAGCGAGCTTTAAAGAGACGCGTTCCCTTGTTGAAGAACAGGATAGGAACGTACGACGTTTTAAACGCTCGCTCCTCATTGGCCCACAGGCTCTTGTTCCTTACTGTTCTTTATATTCCCTTATTCGAGCATCAGGATCCCTTTCTCTCGCTCTCTTCGCGCTGCCCGGATATAACTATGTGTATTTATGCTTGTGCGGAGGCTTTTTCAGCGAGGGACTTTGTGCGCGCGGACTGTGCACGCAGGATGTGCGCGACGTCGACTCTCCTCGGCAAGTCTTTGTGTGCACAGGATCGGAAAGAGATGTTCGCGAGGGCCGTGGGCTACGGTATTTTCGGGCTTATTATTATGAATTTGGCATGTAGAAAAACGCAGAGATCGAATAAGAAAAGACATTCATAAAGAATGAACTCTGAAGTAATCAACTCTTTTTTTTTATTAAACAAATAATGTATAATTTCTTTCGGAAAGGATTCGATTGAAAAATTTTTTTACAGTAAAGTTTCATAGAAAAATTAACAAACGATTCGTATACGTTTGAAAAAAAAATTTACGCTTTTTCATATGAAATATTTCACTAGCATTAGAAATGATTAGATAAGTAATCTAAATGCAATATTCTTTGCATAAATTATATCGCAAGTAGTAAAATTAAGACTCTAGCTAGATGTTTTACATGTATCTATAAAGATAACTTCCAAATCATTAATTTAGCGTTATTTTCTTAATTTTCATATAATCTTAAAATAAAATAAGTCAAAGCCGAATGCTAAACCGGGAATTCGTGCATGTCAATTAAGTTTCTTATTCCGGTCCCAAAACCCTAAATTCGACATTTCCAAGTTAACTTTATTCTCAAACAACGGACCACCGTTAAATTCATTTCAACTTCTCCACAGTGCAAACTACCCAGGATTCGCGTGATATTTCTCATAGGTAAATCTGGAACGCTCGGCTAAGCTATATATATACAGTTCCTGTAACTACAATTGTTCAGAAATTTACAGTGCCTATACTTGTCCGTAGCTTATGCATAATTTATGGCTTTCTTTTATTTAATTATATTTATAATACCACTTTCCGGAATATCAGTTTTCAAATTTTTTTTATTACCGTCATAAAAAAATTAACTATATACCGGTTACGTTTCACTGAAATCACAAATCTGAGAATTTATCGGTCGAGCTCGAAGAATTTTATTGGGAAAAGTTTGAGAAAAACTGCACCAAAGTTAACACCTTGAACTCTACATATAATTGATAAACACGATACAAGGAAAAGCGCAGTATTTACGCAGCCTCGTTCTTCTGAGCTAAGGAGACGGCTAATCTCAATTTCCTCCGATCTTGAAGAAAGTGCACCGAACATCGGGGAGAGAGAAGCGCGAGAAAAAGCGCTAAAAGATAAACTTTCTCATCTATCGCCCTAGAGCACTTCCTTTATCGCGGCCGAGTCACGCATCAGCTCAATTCGAGAAGGGGGAAAAAGCTGCACGGAAATCAGGCCGTCGCGCGGAAACCTTTTTCCTCTAACCCTCGGGCTACGGACGTTGCGGCGGTGTACAATCGTCCCGAGCATCTCGCGCACGCGTCTTCGATCGAGAATTCGCAGTCCATCGAGGCGCTTTTTTGAAGAAACTGCATGACTGCAGCTACCGCGTGATGCGCCTGCCTGCCACGGGTGAAAGTCCCGAGTGTTAACTGCGCGTCAGCTGCGGTGCAGTAAACAGGCGATTCGGAAAATGAAATGATTTCGCGCCGGACGTTGCGCAATTGAGCGCTGTGTATAATTGGGTCTTCTCTTTGGAATTTCTGGAGCAGTGAGATCGGCGGATTATTAAATGTATTCAAGCCTGGTTGGTTAGTGTGGACGACTTCATTTTCAATGATTGGTGACGCGCGTTACATTTTAGTAGGTGGTTTGGAAAGTTTTATTTCAAACGATAAAGTACATGGCACGATTGTAGAACAATTTTACAACACGAATTATAGTCATATTTTCAGCTGGTGCGTGACGCGGAGTATATGTGCAGGTAATTAATCGTTTCGTTTTACGTCAAATGTATATATATATGTGTGTGCACAGTTTTAGGGCTCCTGCAACGCGTGCTGTTACATCCCGTGCGTTGAAATCTCTATACAAATCAATGTGTAGATCGAGGACAAACATGCATTTTACAAATCATTATATATATATAATAGTTATAAAGTGTACACCTCTGTGATGTACTCATCATCTTAAATTAATATTAGGAAGTAGCTAATTTGATACTAATAAATATTGATATTCTTCGTTGAAATTCTACTTGACATTTATTTAAAATCAAATCCTCAATGATGTACGTATAAACATTTAAGAAGATGTAGACGAGAGGGTCCTCGACGATAATCTTTTGAAGACTGTCTATTATCGTCATCTCGCCAATTATTCTTTAAAGATCCTTAGAATAATGTGTAGAAAAAAGCTTTTTACACTTTTTGGATTCATATCGTAAATATTGTTGTTTCCGTATAAAAAAACGACAGCTCAGTATCCGATATAAATAGGGTACAGCTCACAAGCGTCGATTTTTCTCCCTAATTTATAAGGCAGTGTTTTTACGCGGTTTACACAGACATTCTTTGAAAATATTACAATCGAATTATGTCACTAATTTCAATTCGAGTAACATTTTTAAAGAATTTTTACGTAAACTACTTAAGAAACGCCACCAATTACTACTTAACCCTAGTATTAAGGTAAGTATATATTTTAAGTTTTAACTTATAGTTCTTAAAGAGTAAGATATCAGTTGAGTCTAATTTATCGGCTCGTGAACTAAAAAGCTAGAAGTTTACTATTTAAACGAGATTAAAGTCGAAGTTGAGAATTATAACATTTTATTCCGAAAACAAAGGTGTCAAATGCTATATATTTCTACAATTTGAACATCGATTTTTACTCTTGAAGGTTTAGAGTATAACTATCGGCCCGTTTAGGTTGTCGGGGGCAAACAAATTTAAGTAAGCAATGGTTAAGTCATTATTTTGATAATTGAAGTGAAGAATGGCGTCTACGGTTACTTTGACCCCAGTCTGAACCTTAAAAATCAGTTTATGCATTCGACTATACTTTAATTATCTTTTAAAGATTATTACTAGACGTACATGCACGCGAATTCACACGTTCCAGGTATTTATTATACTGCAACACAATGTAGATCGTTAAAATGAAGAAGAAAGTCTGCAGCTTTCATTTTTCAAAAAATTAAAATCTCAGCCACGCTTTTGCATTTCTCATCGAAGACACCAAATTTACTAAATAGTCCATATATAATATTCGCATCAAATTAATAAATATACGCGACAGGTGAAAGCTCGCGCATAAAATTGAAAGGAAATTTTCACAATTTTAATATCTCATGCGCATTCCACTAAAATTTCGTTTATCCATCTACCCGCGAATCGATCGACCTCTTCGAAATCACACTCCATAAAAAGATATATCGATTATACACGCAAAAAACATCATATATCATGTAAATGTAGCGATTAATAAGTATCTACAAATCGTCGACATCGTAGATCCTCACTTCTATAATTTGAAATTTCATTTCGGGGCCATTCAACGCGCAGATTATAAATTACCGTAAATTACACTAAATTAGGTATATATAGCTATACTTGATTGGTGTGCGTAGCGAAAACAAGCCGTCATCCGACTCCAGAAACCAATCTAAACATCGTTTCTCTAAATTTACCTGCAGACGCACCGCGCGACGCAAGGCCTCGTCCACTTGTCCGCACTCGCAGCAATTTATACCCGGACTCGTCGAAACAGCTCGCGTCGCATAACTGCCAACCGCACCGTCAACCCACTGATAAACCAAGAGAGAGAGAGAAAGACGTAGAACGGGAGCTACTTACACTGGCCTCCCCATTGGCTTATAGGATTTTACGATAGCCGCGCGTAAGTTTACACGTGATACGCACACTCCGCGCACATAGCGACAGAGAGAGATTTCCCCGCTTTTTTGTCGCTCGCTCCACACTATATATAATAGGTACAGCCGCGCAAAATATACGACGTGGATCGCATCTCGTTTGCAAAGCCATTATTCGCGTCATTGTAAATTGACTTCGCATGCGAGACGTTTTATTTGTACAATAGGTACACTGGTCTCATGCGCCGCCGCAGCTTATATATATTATATACCTTCTAAATCCGCAAACTCTAATGGCAATGGGAGCGCGCGTCTCTATTACTTTCATTTAGCTTGTTTTTCGCTCGATTTGTGGAAATTTTTTATATATATATATATATGCTATATAGAGTGGATGAAAGTGATGCAGTCGCGTCGTCGTTCGAGTGCGGTTTTATTTCCGTTGCGCTGCGCACCGGCCGAGAGAGGACTAGAGGAGTCGTGCTATTCTGTACGCGGCCGCGTTAGCGTTAATTTGACGCCGGTTGCGGGGAGAGAAACGAGCTCGGGAAAAGTTGTCTGCTACTTTTGCCGCGAATTAGACTGTATTTATGGATATTTAATTGGCGATGCGGTTTTCAGGTATATCGTGAAATTTCATCCACGATCTCGTGTAGATGGAGAAATTTAGTCGTTTCAGTTGCGGAAATGGGTGGGAAAGAGAGCTTTTTGTGTAACTGTAAAACTATACATGATGTTAATTGAGTGAAGTATGCGTGATTATTTGTGGCTAAACGGTAGTAGTCGCGACTGGTACTTTGAGCAAATCAGTTTCCAATTAGTACTGATTAGCCATTTTCGATATACAATAAATATAACTGTATATTACATACGTCCGAGCATACGTCATATTGTAGGATGAGAAATTCAATAATTAAGAGTAAACGCAGGATTAGTTTAAAAAGGGGACCAATATCTTTTGTATAGAAAAAAAATCTCAAATTTCAGTTTAAGAAACGCTCTGTCTCAAATATTTGTTTAAAAAAGGTTCTATCTTAAATTTTAGTTTGGAAGAGATTCTAAGTCACGAACACGTTTTATTTTCATCTACGTAAATATAGTTTAAGTAACCGAAACCTGACTTTTGAATTTATGCATAGATATTTCTGTTAAAAAATATTCATATTAATCAAAGATTACGCTAACGGTATATAATCAGGGTCAACTTTAACAAGAGAATTGTGAGGAACATTATATATGTAGTGTCAAACCTGAGTTAATCAAGCAGGAAGTTAAATATGATAGGAATTATCCATCAAACGCCCTTTGTACCATAAAAAACAAACGAAAAACATTTGAAAGCCGATCGGTACAACATCTCGGAAGGAATCATTTATCCTTCTATTCGTCCCACGCAAGCCATAGCGATTTTTTCCTTCGCAGGTACAAAATGCAAAAACAAAAAAGATCGATGTCCAAATTTAGCAAGCGGCGAGGGGGTGAGGGAAGTAAATACGATTCTGGATCTTGGAATGCTCGATGAGGTGTGACGTTCTCTTATATACGGTATAACAGTGTTAGAAGTGTTCGCTCGCGCGATGCTCAATCGATCATTAATAATTTTGACTTAGGTGCACATTTCTGTTTCTACTTTCTTGGTGAAAAATGAGACTGTGATTAGAGAGATATTTTTAGAAGCGAGAATGTTTTCTCTTATCTTACCGTAAACATGTCTCGTATAATACGAGCGATTGTTGATGTAATATGACAACTCTGTATAAGTACAACGTTTAATCGTCATTTTGTTTCCAAAAAGTGACTTTACATGTCTTTAATATTTTGTGTCAATTATCATTTTCATATTTTACTTTAGAAACAACGTAATTAGTGTTACATTTTCTTCGTTATCGACTCGTAAATATTAATTTATTATGCATAATTTTAAAATTTGCATCTTTGAAATGTAATAAAGGTAAATGTTATTTCTTGTTTATTTCTTCTGCACTGAAGAATTTGGATCAATAATTACAATGTAGGTACAGGTCTATGTTGGCCAAGTGGTCATAATTATCATAATAAGTGCAACTAACTTCAGCGTATAAGTTTTTAGCTATGGTCGAAAAAATTCCTACCCTACCGATTCTTACATTTATAACAAAATATATAAAGATATAGAGATTAATTTTTGGAGAAAACTCTCTCTCACCAACTTGGTAATGATGTAAGCATTACGTGGTTCCAGCTTCATAGAATTCTGTCCCTAATTCCCGGAGATTTTTGTCGTCGAAAATTTCGGAGATAAAAACGCTGTGAATTGCGAACAAAATTTTAAAATATTATAAAATATCGTAGTGTATCGTAGTGTATAAAGTTGTATCAATATATACTCACAAATACATCATACGGATCATGATTATTTTGCTTGTCTATGATTTTTTTTTATATTGTATACCTATTTCATTTGCGTGAATAGTTTTCTGCACTTTAAAAATCTAACAGAATAGGATAGTTATGATTCAACTAAAGTTCAAAATTACAGTTCTGTTACCGCGTCTATAGATTAACAAGCATTTTTGCCGTAACAGGTACAACGACCGGGAAAAGCAAAGCTGAAAATCGACGTGACGGTGTTGAACCTTTTTGGAATGTACTCGTTATCTCGTTTGACTGTGCGTTTATTTAGCGGACGCAATGTTCCGTCATAGAACAATCATAAAAAAAGTATTCATCTATACAAGTATGCACATATAGTAATAGTATTTGCTTTTGGCCATCCCCTCGTTTATCACGGTCATTGACTTCGGGTCTTGCGAAATAGGTATACATGAAGACTTCGCGCGAGAATAGTTATACCCATTATTATAATTAATAATTGCATATATTTCTAATTGTTTAATTGTAAAATACTTTATGCGTGTGTGGCTAAAGCTTTCAGTAACCATAATTATTTGTTGAAAAGGTTTAGTACGAGATTTAATGGTCAATTATTATATATATATATATATCATTTTAATGATCGAATTCGTACAAAATGTAAGACAGTGGTAAGTTCAGAAATGATGATTTGTTAATAATATATCCTATACTTATTTATATATATTTTTACATGGCAGAAAAAAATATATAATCGCTAAAACAAAATAAAAAAATGAGGAATAAAAAGTTTGGATGAAAAACTGACTTTCAGAAGCAATAGTAGAACTAACGAGAACGATTTCAATATCCTTTCTCAATCTCCTAACTCTACAATACTAATGTTCTTCACTACTTATTCTTTAAATTTATCGTCATTCGTTTCTTATGTTCTACTAGTTAACTTGTTCATGCGTCCTCGAAAAACTTTGATACTAATAGGTAAGCACATTTACAAAACAGTCAAAGTCGGTCCACTTGATCTTATAAAACACTTACAAATACAATCAATCTTTGGATTTCATGAAATTCGAAGGAAAATCGTTTCCATCAACTTTTATTGTTCTCCGCGCCCTGTAATACCCAATTCAACTATAAATGTATTTTTTCAACTGAAATTAGAATTCATGAAATAAATTTATTTGGCAACTTTAAATATGTACGAGTGAGGCATAAAATCTGTGAAATCGGCTTCGTTTTCAGAATCTATAAGTATTTCAAATCAACAGTTATGAATGCTATTAAATATATGGTTTTATTATTCTAATTAATTTATATTACTGGTGTAAAATCTGCGAATAAATCTGATGCAGCGAATGTAACGTTGTTATACTTTTCACGATTTTTCAACTAAGACAGCGTTTAATGCACAATGAATGTTATTAAAGCCTATACCGTTTTAAGATATTAAACAAATGCAATAAACTTTTTGATAGCATAATTATTTAGATAGATTCTTTACATTATGAAATTGATATAAACATCATTTCCCAGTAGCGCAGTTACATTACGTACTTTCTATACTATGAATAATTTAAGCTCGATGAAATAACAAACACTCAAGAGTTCGAAACGTTCGCCAGCTTTTTCTCCTCCTTCATAGAATTGGAAACAGTATCACTCTTTAGCTACCTTATATCGAGCAAAATTATTCAAAGTTAATGTTCCCCATGATCGGCTTTTCTTTTCTCGTAAATTTAATGATCGCCTCATGGCAGTTTTTCGCCTGCAACTAGAAGCGGATAAAAGTGTATATAATTTATATATGCGTTAAAGGATTTTAATGACTGTGCCAATTTCTTATCTTTCTAGCGTAACACTAGCAATTGGGAACGGCTTTCAACGAAATGCCAACGCAATGATAGAAAGAGTTTAAGACCATGTACGACGGGATAATCATCGTGTATTAATATTATAAGCGGACAAAATGGTATCTAAATAACTCCCAAAATCTGAGCTTCATTGTGCATTAAGAGAAGAGAAAGATTTGTATACGTTAACTCGTTTTTATACTAATTTAGAATAGATTAGACCAACACCGATAAAAACTATAGTTATAGATGCGCTAAACATTCTTCTTACATATAAAGTATATGTTACATACACGTTTTAAAGGATATTATACACGTAATTTTATAATGATATCTCGAAAAAGTCAAGCAAGTTATCGTTCTCGTTATTTTTCTGATTTTAATCTTATATTATCACATCTTGAGCTACTTGGAAGTATATATTAATTTTCCTTATACACTTTCAGTTTTTCAATAATATACATCACGAGAACAATTCAAAGTCTTACTGTAATTGAAATGAAACGCCGCGAGAATATAAGCATTAAAATCGAAGCTAAGAAAAACGGCGAAGAAAATAGCGAGACGAACGAGGAACCCAATCGGTCCGCCACAGCGTCTTCAAAAATCGATCCTCTATAACATACGTATAAGGTGCGAACGTGCAGGTCTCGAGTTGCCGGCGCCCGACCATATGCCCGATGATGCATAATCCCAAAGACACGCGCTAGGCTTCGTCCCGCGCCCATGAGAAGGGGGGAAAAGAGCACCAGGCTGCACTTGTTGAAATTCCTCCCGCGCTCACGCACTTCCCCCCCGTTTCACGTGTGCTCGGTTATAATTTATTTTACCCAAAGTGCACTCGCAGCGCCACGCGTCTAGCGGCTCGTGCTTGGGCCATCACCTGTTATACCCGTCTCCCGTGGCCGCTGCATCTATTCCCTTTTCTCTTTCTTTATGCGCTCGTTCTGTATGCGTGCCGAGTTCTGTGCGGCGCTTATACTTGTACCTTTCATGCGGCGAAACTTAATTGATTGGAAATATTGATGAATTACACGCGGGGATTTATTGCGCCCTCTTCTCTTTTTTCTCTTTTGTGCAGGTATGCTGATATCGGCTGCAGTTCTAACTTTTCCTTTTTAATATTAATTAATTATGCTTAAAATTGATTGCGCGGCTCTTGAGTTATGTAAGTTTCAATGGGTGCATTTATCTTCTATACAAGAACTTGTTTCAATCAACTACAGATAACTCTTCATTCGTAAAAAGTAGCTTTTTATGGTACATGAAGAAAAATGGTTCACTAAAGATTACTATATATTACTACATGCATGCTCCTTCCTAGTAAGAGATAAATAGACTCACACTGTAAAGTTTAATACCGTTAGAGTAAAATTTCTGTCTAAGTTATACTTTTTCGTATGTTAAAATGCAATTCTATTTTTAAGAAAACATGAGCAATAAACTGCTTTTACAAGATACTGAAATATCGGGAAAAATATATATAGTTACCGCAAATTTTTGTAGTAAAAAAGACAATAGTAAAATTTAATGATTTACATTTTCATTTTTATCTAATACACGTTATATGGTATTTAATTAAGCCCACAGTTCCCGCAAGTAATTCATTTGACTTGACATGAATCTTCACAAATTTTTAAACTAAATTTGCGACAATTTTGAAATAAAATTAGACAGTTCATTCAATCATCTTTTTATTTAGATAGTAATTTAAACAAATACTCATTTGTATCTACAATTATTTTCTAATAGTATCTCCTTATTTACGTACACGCATCCAAATGAAGCAAACAACAAGTGTGGATCTATGTGCATCCCATTCCTTGTACTTAAAAAGCTATAGTCATAAAGTTATTCGGAACTAAATTCAGCAATCCACGGGGTTTTAGTAATTGGAATTTTAGTTTCTATAGATGTAGAGAAATTAAGTTGCATTTCTTTACTAAAGAAAAAGTAATGCAAGGTTGATAGTTAAACTGAACTTTTTAACTTTCTGCGAAATGGTCATTTTCTGTGTTATTATTAGCCACAAATAGATCACTTTCTTTCGTTTTTACAATAATACACTTATACTACAATTCTCGTTCTGTCGTGATTACCTTGTATAAAATAATATTTAAAATCTATTTCTTTATCACATTACTAATAAAAACCGATGAAAGTTACCAATGTTTTTCGGTAAATTATGAACTTTTATTTTAACGAACTTTTAGTTTTCAAACGACAATAAAATCGGACTAAACTGTATATGTAAAATAAACAGAATAAAAAGAAGACCTGATCTAATTTAAATACTTCGAAAAACTAATATTAACTCAAATCGTTATTGATTGTCTAGAGTCTTGAAAAAAAAAAACAGCATAAGGAAATGATAAGTATATTCGATTCAGGCAATAAAAGGTTACATTCTCTCAATAGTCGGTGGGTGAGTTTTCTCCGCTTCCGCAACAGTGATGCATAACTATAGTGGATTGGAATTCGCCGAAAAGCGCCGAAAATCCCACGAACGATTGAAAAGCGAGTTGAGATGGAGAAATAAAGCGAGCTCGAAAGAAATGAACCGACAGTCGGAAACGGGATACTTATATAGAGTCGCTCGATTTGGAAATGAAAAGGGAAACGCGTGGACAGCGCGAGACGCAAAGAAGAGAGAGCAATTTATTAAAACCCACGAGCCATTTTAGACGCGCAACTCACTTGTGGAGAACGAATATTGAATCTTGCTCTTTCTTTTCAAAGTGATAAACGCCGTTATGCGTTTTAAATATTTGGTTGTGACGAAATCGCGAAAGAAGAAAAACACTGTTTTGAGATTTCTTCATTATAGGAGCATTGAAAAACGTTGCGATCGTCAAATAATTTCAAGTGTCCCACTTTTTTTATCGATCACAAATGATCGACAAAAAATCTTTTATAAGGGGTATAAATTCCTGTGATATAATATAGTACCTGGAAAGAATTAGACGTTAATAATATTTTTTGAACAATGTATAAGCTTAAGATTGTTCGGTTCGCATTCATCGTTATCGTATTTTTACTGTAAGTTCTTGAAAGACCTTATCGATCTTCGTCAAGGCACACTTAGCAGAAAACAAGTACATCATAGCTTTTTTTATACTTTTACTGTGATTTTCATTGGATTTGTTATAAAATTAATGCGTAGTTTATATTTTTCATATATTAAAAACCGTCTGTTGTATATAATGAAGGAGAACCAACTGAAAATCGTACTCAAATCTTTATTGTTTTGTTAATAATAATTACTTAATTACTAATACGGTTTTTTTTCCACTTAGATTTTTATTCGTTTTGAAAAGAAAATATTTATAATCAAAGAACTACACCTTCACTGAAAAAGAATTCCTACAGTAAAGTAAATAATTCTTTAGGATTATTAAGAGGAATATTTATTTGAATAAAGGAAATAATTTTTTCACAGCATGCATAGATCCTGATTGCATATTATAATAAAAGTAGTTCAGCAGCACAAAAACAATACCAAATGTAAAGTAACCTACAAAATGCAAGATAAGGAATATTATTGCCTTATCTAATATCTTTAACTTATGATAAGATAATTCAGACAAGACTGGTGGTAAATAATTTAAAAAAAAATTAAACCAACAATTAAAATGTAAGCTCCTTGCAAAAGTATACAACAAAACAATTTAATGTTAAAGAAAAACAAGACGTGTAAAAGAAAAGAGTTTTTGAATAAGTCTAAGGTAAAAAGATTAATTGGTTAAAAAGTACAAGTTGCAAATGAACTTATAACAATTTGTTGTTTTTTTATTTCATACCTAAAATTTTAAACTAAAATTCTATGAAACAAATGCCTTAAAAATTATTTGAAATTTTATATAAATAGCTTTTTTTTTGTTTAATAGAAAACGAGTTTATCAAGTTTTGCACTGTACGAAAAGTCTCAGTTATCATTCTCTATCTTCGTTATTTACTTCTACTGTAGCAATCGTACAAAAAATTAGTGTTTTTGCACAATTATTTCATGAATCAACTTCATTAGAAAATATCATTTCTATGCTTAATAAGAAATTTTAGTTGTTTGAGAAAAAATAGGTATTTATGATACAAAAAATTAAGTATAACTTAAAGATTCTTGGAAGACAAAATTGTAGAAGTAATTTAAAAAACAACTTTTGCATCATTGGTCAAAAGAATCAATTAAATTCAATTGAATTTGATAAAGTGCATTTTAATAATTATTTTTCTATTACATCAAAAAAATGGTTCAATATCTGAAACATATTAAATTTTTTTTTTTGCTAATTATTGTTAATCATATTTTTAAATACTTATAACCAATAACAACAACCATTGAGCCCAAAAACATAAAAGATTGATTAATTATTCATAAATGAATATAGTTTGATTCAGATTTCGAGAACATATACTGTTTATTTGTTTGGAAATGTTTAAAATGCATAGCGCAGATCAACAATACGAATATATTAATTATGCGTTTGATGCTATGCCTGTTGATTCATCGCAGGTGGCTGGTCGTAACATATGCGAATTTATTTATTTGCCTTTCGGTATACATTCCTGGAACTCAACATTATTAAAATATAAACTTCCAACCGAGATTCTTCAATTTCGTGAACATATTTCGATGATTAATTTTTATTTACCTACTGGTAAGATTAATCTTCCATTATCATTATTATAAAATTAAAACTATCCAACGTAGAGTTTTTAAATACTAAAGGCTATTTGAAAATATAAACTTAAAAATAAAAACAGTCGACAAAGTAAAATCATGAAAATTCATTTTAGAAAGTACAATTAAGTAACGGCTATGTAATAATAATAAGTTGGAAAAACGTATGTTATTATAAATAAATGAATTCTAAAGCATTTAATTGTGTAAGAACAATGCACCTATTTGATGACAGTTTAAAGTTTAATATTTACGTTTTGTTACCGACAAAGAACAACATGTTATGCATTTATGGCCAAAAGGAACAGAAAATTCATTTCAATACCGGAATCATTGCAATGATTGCATCACAATTTTTTTTGTGTGTGCGAGTATAAAATTTATTGCCAGACAATTATAATCTTATCGAGGATTGTATATTGTCTTTCATCTAAAATAAAATTGTTTAATAGTTTTGAAATATTTTCGCGCTACTATAAAATTTCAGTTTCAATAATATAGAATTGTCAATCATTTGGAATTGGCATAATTTTTTAACAACGCTTTTAAGAAAGAAACAATTGGTCTGTATATTGTAATTTTAGTTTAAATAAGTTAAGAACTAGAACAAAAAATAATAGTCCTCTGAAAGTACTTTAAATTTAGGCTTCCTAGAATGACGGTCGGTAGAAATCATAAGAAGGTTCCAAAAATGAAAATTCAAATAACGCGATTAAACATTCGCTTATATATATAAGTATAGCTGCAGGTAAGCGTAAAGTTTACAAACAGTTTCAAAACATTAAGTGGTAATCACCATAAACAATGAAGTTAACGCAATAACGCAACGATCTCAAAAAGTTAACGAGTTCGATATACGTAATAGTACCAAAAGCTAAGAAGATCTTTGATATAGCTGCAGAGTGTTATAGTTAAATAGAAGCACAATTACTTCTAATATTGACCTCGGTACACATTGAAATCACGAACCATCATCGCTCGGTATTCCCCGCCATGTCTCAACATTAAAACCAATCAACAAGGGTCTTGCGGCAATACAACAAAACAAAAGCTCATGCACTCACCTCAATAGTCCTCATGATCGTCCGGTGTTTCCCGTTTCCGATGCAGCCACGGCTCTCTCCCTCTCTTTCTCCTTTCTTGCACTGCCTCGCACGCACTTGGAGAGTAGCGGAGACGCGTGCTGCTGCAGGTGCGACAAACTTGTGCGCCGGCCCGGGAGCTCACGCAGAGAGAAGACACTGCCTATGCGTGTACACGCAACACAAGCACCGAGGAAAGACTGAACCGAAGCCAGCTGTCGTATTATATTGTGGTGAACGCGTATAGTCTGCCCGACACGACGTGTGTTGTGTATATATATATATATATATTCTTTTGAAATTCAGCTCGTATCCGCCGGCTCTTATCCGAGCGTACACAAGCAGCTATTCCACGCACTGCACGTATATACCCGATTTTTCTCACCTGTGAAAGTGTTTGTATTGTGTTACGAAGCTCTCCCGACTCCCGGGGATATGTATGCGTATAGGTGTGCAACGTCACATGGGTCGAGAGAGTGAGAGAGGTAGGTATTGTTTACCTTTTGGAGACGCTGCCGTTGGCGAGGACCCGACGAGCTTTCCGCATGTTCCCTCGCGGTCTCGCTCGCGGTTGATGATTTCGGTTATTGAGTAGGTATATCTATATGGGATCTGCACGACTTTTCGCCAAATCCTGAATCGGAGTAAAGAGAGTTCGGTAAATGTTATTGATGGGCTTTGATTTTTTTTTCTTTATGTCACGAATTTAAAGCGGAATAAAGTGCCTTTTAATTGTACGGTTATTTGTTTAAAAATGCAAATTATTATTGACTTAGTTTTTCTCCAATTGAAATCTTGAATTTGCGTAAAGTAGACTGATCAAAAAACGTGTATATATGTATAATATGCTGTTTTAATTAAATTTTTACTCCTTTTCATTACTTATTTTAGTTATACGATCCTATCGAAGTAATAAAATTTAATTAAGTGCTGGAAAAAAGCCATAATTATAAAAAAAGTATAATGGAAAAATATCATCTCAAGTAGCTTGTGTGCTTAATTGTACAGGAGACTGGGACTAAATTGTATACAATTATATGCGTCGGCAGCCAAGCTAACTTTGAACATCGAGATATACGTACGCGTACACGACAACCGCTTTTCAGTCAAGGCGTCGTGCTTTTTGCTTGTTACTATAATAATAAAAACGTGGAGAAAGTCAAGCTGAACAAGAAATTTATAGGATCAACTGTACCTTTGGATTTTAGTGCGATTCTTTGAACATCGAGTTTTATAACTAACAATCGAATAAATTATATTCGGAATTAAGTCAGTGAATGGCATTTTTCATGGCAATAAAAGTATAAAGTAAATAATCATTGATCTACGTTATTCATTTTATCATTGCAACAAAAATGAAACGTAGACCTAATTCTCTTTGTCAAGAAAAACAAAATAGACCTGACTTGATTCTTTGTCAAATAAATAGTCTTTATGATGTGAGATTTAATAAATACACTATATAGTTTCATATAAGTATGTATAATTTAATTAAGTATATATTATTATTAGTTATGGTGTTTATATAGTTTAAAATTGATTGAACTTTAATGAAAATTATTACTGTTGCGTTACGAACGTAAGAACCGTAGAGTAAAATGCCGATTTGTCTTAAAATACACATATTATTAATTATAAGTTCATATTATAGATGTGACAGTAAAATTTTTGTTATGTTCTCGGTTTTCTACAAGTAATTTATCACATAAATGCAAAAAATTGACTATTCTAAAAAAATATTATATATTTTTGACTTGTAAATAAAACTATTATATACTAATTATTATTTAACTTTATCGCTCCGATCTATGTCAATAACATAAAACAAAATTTTTATTTTAACGATTATCACTAAACCATCGGCACAATTTGCTTTAGCATATAAAATTAACAGCAGTTAACAATATGAAAATATCCTTCAAGAGACTCGTACCTAATTAGAGTTATTAAAGTTAAAAAGAAGTTAAATTTCAAAAGGTTCAATAATAGCAGCTTGAAATTGCACTCCAATTAATAAGCAGATCGGCCGCAACAAGAGTTAAACTGCATCCCAGACAATAAAATAAACGACACGCTCAATTACACTTTACTAACGCATCCTAATGTCATTGAACTTGACAATAGTTTACAACGAGCCGTTGACACGACTGGTAAACCACATCTATTTATATACAAATACCGTACAAATAAAGCACACGGAGCCGATACTTTTAAAAACGCACGAAAACGCAAGGTTAACGGTACCAGCGCCGCCAACTCCGCGCGATCGTAACTCAACGATATAATACACACCGTCGTTGCATGTACAGTATAACTATATATAACCTGCTCCATTCGAACGCCACCGATTCAAATTCAAACCGTAAAAGTGTGCGCGACTAAAACCTGATGTACCTATTGAGTGTAACTTGATCGAGTGGACGGGTTAGATGCGAGTAGGGCTGTTATCGCGAGCAGTCTGCCATTTTGTACCCGCGCGCGTTCGCGGCGGCCGTGTAGCAGTGACCTTGTTCGCGGCAGAAACTGCACTATAATCCCGCTGGTCGAGTCGACGTTCTCCAGGCCCTCCTCTCGCGAAGGAGGAAAAAAACTTTGCTTCCGCGTTGCCTATCTCTCTCTCTCTCTCTCTCTCTCTCTCTCTCTCTCTCTCTCTCTCTCTCTTTCTCGTTCTCCCTCCCGCTCTTTCTACTATGGTGCTCGGTGCATGTTTGTATATATAGCTATACTGCATTGGAAAAATGAGTATATATATTTATATGTATATGTGTTATAGTCTATTGCTGCACGAAAAAAAAAGGGATGATGCAACTGCAAGGGCTTGTTAAAAAATTAAATATAATCGACAGCGATTTGGAATATGGCTCCAGTCGTCGAGACATACAGGCATTGGAAAAATTGTTTATTACGTATAATTATTACCTCAAAAATAATTATTACTGTAGAATCGATAAGCCATTATGTATACACTTTAATAATTGCTTTTCTATAAATAAATTATACAATAAATTATATAATATAAATATGTTTCAATTTTTGATATACAACTGTTGCAATTGGACTTCACATAATGGTCTCTGCGAACTTACGCATCGCACAATAGTACTTTTCGACACTGGTGGGTAAGTTGACTTTTTAGAGCATGGGACGGTTTTCGTCCGAGCGAAGCGAATTAATAAATATATATATATATATATTTATATTATCCATACAGCCACGTAGAACTATTATGGGGTCTCACGTGACGTGACAACCCGGTTCCCGAGTATGCGTTGATTCGGGGTGTGCCTCACGATGGAACGACTCACCGCGGCCAATGTCGCTGTTGATGTCGTGGTTAATGAAATGCAAATCGTTGATTCTTAGATACAGTGGCTCTAGGACGGTCTATACGATAGACGAATTCCGCGGCCAAAGAAACACACGAAATTTGAAAAACTCTCCTATTACCTTTGCCCCAGTCTAGACTACCACATAGAGATTCGGTTCTTGAATTATTTATATTTCATTCAGTCGATGGAATGTGGGCAGTAGGTATATAGATATGAGTGCGAAATCTGGTGCATGCACATCAGCTAAAGTGAAGGAGATCGGGAAAGTCCTGTAGCTTCAGCGACGAGTTTTGTCGCCGGATTGCGCGGTGATTCATTTTTGCGATTGGAAAAACTACCTATATACACGTTTCGTACACGGTATAGACAAGTACGAAATGACTAGAAGCTATATTATACAAATCTACTACTTTAGTAATTAAAGGATAGGTAGTGGAGAATAAATTCCATCCTTCTGTGCTATGTAAACAAAAGTGTGCTAGACAGATTCGGTAAAGAGGAGAAAAGCATGTGATTTTGAAGTGAAGCAGCAACAAAGCGAGGGGCGTATATGTAGAGAGAGATATAGGTACACTGAGAAAAAAAATTCTTCGAATCAAAGAAAGCTTCGTCAACGAATATAGCTTCATTGCGGCCGGATGATAAAATAATTTGTCAAATCAAAAGGAAAAAGTTATTGATTCGATGAAACATTTAGTTACTATACTGACAATTTAATAAGTCACAATAAATATTGTTATGCTTAACTAAATATTTCATACGATCGAGATAACTTTTTCTTCCCGATTTAACAAAATATTTTATGATCCACCTGCAAAGAAGCGTTTTTGATTCAAAATAATTTTTTTTCACAGTGTAGATACTTACCTACCTACTACCGCTGATGTCAATTAAATGAGTAAGCACATCACGGATGTACTAGCGAGAGGGTGAGAGAAGAAACTTGGAGTATATATAGGATATGCATCGCGATTCGCGGGATGCGTGTACACACCTATATCCTATACCTACCTATATAATGTATAAACGTGCTTCCAATGCCAAATTACACCGCAGCCCTAGTTTTATTAAATATAGGGAATATATATGTAGGGAATTTTACTGACCATTAAATTCACGAAGCGCTTGCAAGCAGCCGAATTCCACAACTGTATATATAGCCACTTGCTTTCGGATCAACAAAGCAAGACGTCACGTGCCCTGCATAGAAGCGAGTTATCGTCAACATATTATACGGTTTCCGAACTTTGAAATAAAGAGGAGTGAGTGTCGAGTGTGCAGGAAAAATATAATTAAGCAAATTTATCAGAAATCGAAAGTACCGTTGACACGTAATTTACTATGGCGAATCCGATACTGCAAAGGCCTTTGGTACAGAAGCTCCTGACGAGGGAATATAATAAGTATAAACCGCGTAACTCATCCGCAGTCAGATCTCCGCCCGACAATGGCTCAACCCAACAAGATTACCTAGACACTGAGATTGTATCAACGGCTATAATACCGACGCAAAAAGAAAGTACGTCGAACACGCTCCAAGAGACAGACAAACCTAGGGCGGACGACAAGAACGAACACAAAAATCGAAGTAAACCAGTATGCAATTTGAGTAGCGACAGTGATTCGGTGGAACCTCGACCTAGTACAAGTGAACGTAAGGAAGATGAAGATAGGAATAGTTTGCAGAACGACAAGTTCGAGGAGAACCGAGATTTAAAAAAGCTTACAATAGTCGTCAAACTATTGAAGACTTGGGGACTCGAGTTTACGGGCGAAGATGCGGACGACGACCGGCTTGTGGCAGGGGAATTTTTGAAAAAATTGTGCGATTGTAGAGAGAGTGCAGGAGTCTCGGACCGTTACATCTTTAGAGCCCTGCCGTGTGTATTGTCCAAGCGTGCGGGCAATTGGTATAGAACGGCAAAGGCTAACATACGATCCTGGAGTGAATTCTTTCATTTGTTCAAGCGTCATTTTGTATGCAATTTCGTCGAGCAGGATATAGTCGATGAGCTTAATAAGCGAACTCAGGGCGAGAATGAGAAGATTACGGATTACTTGAGTTGCTTCAAGGGTATCGTGTGGTATTTAGAGAAACCTCCTAGCGAAGAGGACCAAGTTAAAATAGCACGCAATAATTTGCATCCTAGATATAGCGATTATATGTTTAATAAACCAACGAAATCCTTTGAGGACATTGAAAAGTACGGACTAGAAATGGAGCGCTGGGATGATAACGACAGAAGACACGGTAGGCTGAAGCTGAATTATAGGCTGAAAACCAAAGAAGGATCGGCTAATAATACAGTATAAATATATACAAATATATATTGAAAATATTATAATAAAAATGTTTGTTGTTCGGAGCGCATTTTCAATTATTGTTAATAATCACCATTAGTAAATAATTTTTATTAATAAAAAGTGTTGAGAATAAAAATATAATGCAATTAATATGGTTTACTTATTAAATAACAAAAAAAGAGTTAAATAGATATATATAGGTATGTAAAATATGTAAAAATGCGACAACTTTAATGTGATCAAATTTTATTCTATACATGTGCTACGATCAACAGTTTAAATCAAAGATTTCTTATTCTTAATTATTGGTTGGAGTTTTTGAGTAGGTATAAATAAAATCTTTTTACATTGTTTAAAAAAATAATTAAACTTTTTGGAGCTTAATAGGAGTATTTCCAATTAAAGCATTAAAACAAGTAAAGCATTGCTAACAATTCCTTATTTTAATATTATATATAATACGAATTATTCTGGGAAGTTTATACCAAAAAAAAGATGCATAGATCTGCCAAGATATCGCCAATTTTTTGTATGAAAGTACACATAAAGAAAGCAAGTTATTTACGAATTCTCTAACTGGTAAATGTCAAGGGACAATTTTTAAATTTTTAAAAAGATATACGAAATAATCATTATGAAAAATTTTAGCTCGAGATTGTATATATACGCTTAATATGCTTAGAAAATGAAATAGAAAAGCAAGTTATAGTATATAATAATATAAGACCCAGAGATAGTTTATTAATTCTCATAAAACTTCAATTATATTCATCACAGTTGCTTGAAAGATGCAAGAATAATGTTTTCAATTACTGAAAATACTCACCAGAACATAGTCATACCTACACTGTAAAAAGTCCTAATGAATATTACTGGCGGCTAGTATTCGATTCACAGTACTCAAAGCAGTGAAATTGATACACTGAAATTATAACTGTTACCAGTCTTCAGTGTATTAAATAGCTGGCTGTAAAATTACACTTCTGGAAATAGGTAATAATCGGACCTAGTTTCAATATAGTGATTTTATGCGATAGTATTATTAATATATTTCTTGTAAATTTACGGAACTTGAAGTAAAATTACGCGTTCGTGACTGTTACTTGACTGTAAAATCGCCTGTAAAATCGCATCGCGTGGTTAGTACTTTACACTCCAAATTCGCAAATTACTTAACTAGTCTGGAAGTAGGTCGGATTATTACCTAGTCTGGAACTGGTAATTTTACTTTTGACTTTTTACAGTGTACTGATCGAATTCGAACTGCCGGCAGTTCGGGCTTTCGGCTCCGCGAGACTCGCTTGTAAATAAATCGATATATACACCCTCAAACGCATCGGATTGCCGCTCACTTCAGAAGCCATCAAGTTCACAGCTTATCTGTGTGAGTTTCCCTCCATTGTTGCAGTTTACTACAAAAAACAACTCGTGTATGTGCATTCGGAACGTGTGAGCAAGAGAGAGATAGAGGAAAAAGCAGTAGCGTGCGCGTCTCCCACGATATGTAAATGCAATACAACAAAACTAACGAGCACTGCGAAGAGAGAGAGAAGAAAATTTCGCGCGGCATCCTCGACGGCAGCCCACATATCACACACAAGCAGCATGCAAACTTAACCTCAACGGACCCGCCAACAACCTCCCCGCAAAACAAATAATCCCCCGTTCTCCGATAATCCAGCGCGTTGCCAGACGCGAAACTAAGGACATTCTAATTGGAAAGAAACGCGTTCGCGGCTGTACGATGGCGGAAATCGGAGGCGCGAGCGTGTTTACAAACGGTAATAGTGGCGGCAGGGACCTTTTGCAGCAGGCGTTTCAGCAGGTCGTCGACGAGGACGATCAGGAAAACGAGTTCGTGGCCTTTCTGCAAGGCGATAACAATGAGTCCCAGGTGATACAGCTTACAGCGGAGCAAGCTGCAGCACTGGGCATAACCTTTAAGGTTGAGGATGAGCAGCCAGTGGAGGTCACTGCTAGTTTTCAGAATTGTGGAGAAGCGGAGCAACAGCAGCAGCAAACTCTCAGTCAAGAGGAATCCCAGAGGATTATCAATGAATTGACCCAAAGTGGATTGCTTAAGCGTAATGACGACGGTACCTGCTCCACTTTCGATGACTGGACTATACAACAAAAGTACGGATACCCTTCAATAGTTAGATTGTTTAAGAACCCACTAAGTGTTTACTTTAATATCATAGCCATGTACAAAACGATTATTAATAGTTACAGCTTACCTTTGACTTATAAAAGATAGTTACATTTATAAATTGTAGAATTAAGTACAAAACGTTAAAAGAGATGAATTTTATAATTTTATAATTTTTTCTCAATTTATAGGCATTTTGTATGAAATGAAATTATAAACTATAATAAATATTAAGTTTAAATTCGTGCTATATTTAAGAAGATACCAATCGTACATGGTTATTTACTAATTATGGTCAAATTAGCTCTATTGATATTTAGCCTCATTTTGGTTTACTGATGTTCTTATATCCATATTGGATCGAAACATTCTAAACACATTTTACAAGACTATTCAATATGTTATAGACGTGGACAGTAATATAGCTGATTTGACTGTTATGCAATGTCATTATACAAATAAATATTAAAACTAAATTTTGTGTCAATCGAGTACATTATACAGTAAAGTAAGTATAGTTTTCTGTAAACTAATCCTAATTTCATTAACTTTAAAAACATTTAAAGTTTAAGTATGCATAAAAAAATATATATCATTTTGTTTTCTTTACAAGTTTATAAGATCTCGCAACTGATCTATTTTCCATCAGTTATTAATATATAGCCTTATTAATAAGTATTTTAATAAGTGTCAATATATAAAATAGTTTATGTAATTTATTTTTATAAAACAATTTCTCTTATTACAGTGGACAAGAGGAAAGCTATCAAGAAGAATCATTAGATTCTGTAACACTGGGGACCATAAATATAGACAAGCCTATTGAAAGTCAACAAAATTCAATTACAGAACAAACCAATAATATTGTTCAAGTACAAACAAATAAAACAGATGGACTTTTGCAAGAACAGAAAGTTTCAAAAGCAATTGAAACACAATGCAATGGCACTGTTTTGCAGAATACAATTCAATTCAGTATAGCGCCAAATAATAAACTGGACAGTATATCTGAATCACAGGCACAAATATTGCAGAGGTTTCCAGTGATATTGCCCTCTTCACAGTTTATTATCAAACCAACACAAACAGTGCTTACGCCTGTTAAAAATATTCGAATACTGCCTAACACAACTAAAGCAGCAAATACAGGGCAGACCTCACAAAATTCATTACTTTTACCAAAAACGACACTTCTAAATACTATATCTCCACAATTACTTAAAGCTATGCCTATAGGAACACAATTTTTAAGCACAAATAATATATCTACGCAGCTATTAAATACCTCGTGTTTATTTGCGAAAACTTGCGATAATCAGATAATCAACGAAACACTAAGCACAACTAGTGCTAATAGTGTTTCTACAACAACGCAAAATATGGTAAGTTTTCAATACAAATATTTTTTGCCTGAATATCTAATAAAAATATAAATGAATTTATTTAAATAGTTTATTTAAAATAAATGCTAATTTTACTTTTGCTTTTACTTTTTTTATAGTATCCAAATTAAAAAAAAAAAGCATCAATTGTTATATCTTGTTCATAGGTACGTCAGTCTCCTGTACAAAAACCAGTACAAGCACAAATCCAACATAAAGGAAATTTGCAACAATTTTTCACTCCTATTTTAAAAACTAGTACAAATTCCCTCACAAAAAATACTTCTTTATTAAACAGCAATATTGTTAAACAAAATCCTACAATTTCTACTTTAAAATCCATTCAACATCCTACTCAGATGCTAAAAACAGCATATGTGAAAAGTCCAGTGATATCTTTAGGATCGTCAACAAAAACAAGTACCCCAGTGATATTCAGAACGAGTCCAGTAATAAAGAGTGATGATTCGAAGGCAACTTCAATGCCAACGTCAATAATCAGAACTCAAGTTTCTACCACACCTGTGTCAATTCTGAAGCCTCAAGCCAAGGCTATAAATAATTTAGCGAAGCAGAATCTATCAAGTACATTTTTGACACAGAAAAATCCAGTAGCAAAACCTATTGAGCTAACAGAATCTACAAAACCCTTAGTTACTGCTAAAATGAAACAAAGCATGAATTCAATAATGAAGAGTATAAAAAAGAAAACAATACCTCAAAAGCTTCTTACCGTTAAGCAGCAGGAATCAGCTGATAGTAATAAACCCTTAGGATCTAGTGAGAATCCCATACAAATTGTACAGCAGGGTCATACATTTCATAGGTAAACCAAAAATAGTAGTTTCGTTTGATTGCAATAATTTATAATTTTTATTTGATTGCCACATTACATAATTATACATAAGTTTTATTTTTGAGATTATTTTCCTTGTATAATTTCTGCACTATTTTTTATATATACATATATATATATTTATTTCTCATAATTGAAAATATCATTTTATGTATTTTTTATTAGAAGCTTCAATAATTTGTTAAAAGTTAAAATTCTATTAAAATAGTAAAGCTTAGATCTTTTTAAATTTTATTCAAAACTATGTTTAGGGCTCTCAATACATCTGATATAAATATATAAAACTGCCGAGCAATGTATCTTCGGGTTTTTCGAAGAACGTATCATTACAGTCGAGTGGTGGAAAAGGTGCCATCATTTTAATAGACCATTATTTTATTCTTTTATTAATATATTAATTTATTTTCGATTGAAACGACACATTCTTCGATCAGTCCGACTATGTATAGATATAGTAAACGAGAAAAAGTGGCGCCCTGCTGCTCCCGAAAATTTCGAAAACCAAGCAATACTTCGCAATAAACGAATCAAATAAAAAGAAAAAATAGGTTCTCATAATTATCGACAGTTTCTTAAGGAAGTTCATTGATTTTTTTATTTTTGAGGAATTTTTTAAAAAAACTAACAGGATAGAAAATTACAATAGAAATGTTATAAAAAAATAAAAAGGGAAGTTCACCTTCTAGTTCGTGAGTTATAGCAATTCAAAGTTTGCAGTTGAGAGTTTTATGTAAGAAAAGCAAAGGAGAAGAGGGAGAACGTTGAAAAAAATAATGCTGGAAGCCGTAGAAGAGAAGTCTCGAGGGCGGTAAATTTGAAAAAGCATATGAATAAATTCGATGTGCTTCAGTATTCGCATTTATTTAGTTAATGTGAAGTTTTTCGCACGAGCAAAGCGACACATTACAAATGTGCCGAAATGTTATGAATGCGCGCACCGATACATAAACAACAAAAACACTCATATCCTTTGATCCATTTGAAGCATTTTAGCCTGAAACTTTACCGAAACCTTCTTTAGGCTTCACCGAATAATGGTATACATTGAAAATTTCGTAATTCAAAAATTCGTAGCACACTTTTATCATTTGAAAGAAACATTAAAAATGGATTCTTGTTTTGTATTTTTTATTTCTATTACGAAATATATTTTATAGTTTTAACATATTGCATCAGTTTCTACATGTATTCAAGAATATTCATTTCATTCATTGTATTCATGAGATTTTATGCACATGCATTTTTATTAATTCCCGTGAATCACGCTAGTGTACAGTTCCTTTTAAAATCTAACGCATACGTATCAATGTAAAAAGGCTAGAGAGACACGGTGGAGCGCAGTAAACTTATTGTTATGACGGTAGCAAGTGAACCTCCTTAAGCGTCCCTTAAAAAATAAAAGAAAAAAACCTCTTATGTCTGTATGACATGAAGTTATTCTCGTTTACAAAAAAAAAAGGAATTGAAGAGAAAATTAATGATAAATTTTCATTTCGCAGTATGCAACGATTAACGCAAGCTCAACTGAAGCAAATAGCTCAAGTTTTGCATCAACGAACTCAGGAATCCTCGAATCCCAACGAGAAAGTTGTGTACAGGTAGGGAATATGCAGAAAGTAAAAAAGTCTGCACGTAAAAATTCTGACTATAATTGAATCCCTTACAGACTTGTTTTTCCGGATGAATTGGACGCAAGAATGAAAAGTCCGAATTCGCTATTAAAGAATCGTGGTGGTAAACGTGGCAGACCGAAAAAAAGCGCCATCAGACCTCCAATTCTTACCAATAAACCTGTAACAGAGGAGGAACAGGAAGAGACAAAAGTACGAAGCAAATTCCCTTAATATTTACCAAAATGTCATTCTTAAAAGCAATTTTTTCCAAAAATAGAAAATGTGTTCTTTTTAAGTATTTTTAATTAACATATAAACTCACATACTTATTTCTTATATCATATTACTTATTAAAGTATTTATGAAAATAAGAAAACGAAATAAATTACTGTCTTATAATCTATAAGCCGCCTTTTAAGATATACATAACTTTAATTTTAGAAAAGATTTAAGGTTTATGTTTACATGTATCATCTACCTATTATGACTAGATAATTTATAATACTTGATGCAAATGATTGACTTTTAATTATAAAAATTATTTTCGAATAGGGTCTTTTAATTTTAGAAGACACCTAAAATTATAGTGAAAAAGTTAATCGAAACGTAAATAAATATTATTACTTAGGAAAGTTATATATATAAAAGTAAAGAAAAAAATGAATAATGACAATTTGTGTGTAGGACGATCGCAAGAAAATAGTTGCTCGAACAAGATCCGGTCGATTATCTCGGCCACCAAGACACATGGTGCGCGACTACAAACACCTGCACCATTTAGATTTCACGCAGCCCGATTTAGATGACTCGGATGGTGGTTACAGCGACTACAATACAAATGGAAACGGCGGGGTCAAGCTCGAGGACGAAGAGGGAGGACATAGAACAGAACTGTTGGCAGGTCTAGAGATGCCTAAACGGAAGATATCCGATCACTTTAGGTGTCCGACCTGCAGCAAAATCTATCTTGGTAGGACGAGAATGGCCAGGCATTTCGAAATGCATCCGGATCACGGAAGTCCTGATCAACTACCGCCTCCTACGGTCGATCCTGAGCTAAAGCAGGTATGCACATTTGTGAATGCACATAAAATTAAAATGGAATAAATGAAAATAAGCTCTGAATCTGAAAATTGAAGCTATCGGTTTATTAGAACCCGATTTTTCAATAAAATTTATCAAACTCCAAAATAATATTATTATTACATATAGTGACAATTTGAAAATCAGTTCTAGAAGTAGAACAAAACAATTAAATCAGTATAATTATTTAAATGTATATATTTTTTTGTGCAAAATACGCATAAAATACAAAATATAATCAGTATTACAATTTAACTTTCTATAACAATACTGACAAAAGCTTCAATTTGATTTTCCATTTAAATTTAACCGTAATAAAATATGTGTGTTCCTTCAACAGACACCTCCACAAGACCCGTTGAAACGTAAGGGTAAGAAACGCGGGCCGTGGGCGTACGTGACGCCCGAGGCAAAGTCTGAACGTCGTCAATCGAAACTTCTAGAGGCTATTTCCGTTTGCGAGGGCTCCGAAATTGCAAAGATTGCAGGCAAGCCGGTAGTGAAATCGCTCTCCCTCTTTGACCTTCTCGTCCTTAAGTCTGAAAACAACGTACGCACCTTTTTATCGGAGATCAAAGAGCTTGTCGAACATATTCGTGAAAAAACGAGCACGATGCTCTCAGTCGCGAACAACGAGGACAAACTCAATGATGACGTTGTGGATCTCAACGAAGAGTTGCTGTGCGATGTACTTGCCTTGAATTCGGGCTTTTATAAAGTAAACGAGGCTATTTGCCTCGAAGAGTCTGAAACGGAAGAAAGAAATCTAAGTGAGAACTTCGACCTTAATAGTAGTGCCGAGCCACCCAGCAAAGTCCAGAAGACTAATGGTACCTTGGAAGATGGTGAGGATTTTTTTCCCATTTGTTTATTTAAATTATTTAATAATATCTGTTGAATAATATTTCAATTAATCAACCATTTCTGTAAATATTTCTACTTATGAATGTAAATTAACTGTTAAAAACTATATTAATTGATTGGATTAATAATTCAGAATTAATTATTTTTTATTAATGTTAAGGTAAAGAGAACCTCGAAGAAAGGTTATCCAGTGGTTTCTCTGAGAGTTCTGATCTCAGCGTCTCGGACTTCCTTAACGAACGACGAAGTGATTCCACAGTTACATCGGTCAACTGCCCGGAGGTCTTGAGCGCCCTTACCCTCATGCCAAGGAACGCTTCCATCAGTCCGGTGAATGAAATTTCAACCAAAGTCAACAATATCTCCAAGGTTTTAAGTTCCGGTGCTGAAATCCAGACTACAGATAATCCAGGATTTCAAAAGTTGAGCTTAAATGTAACCGCTAAATCGAATTCTGGATTCATGAAAGAGGGCACATTCACCAAACTTGGAGAAAATCTGGACTCTAGTTGTACTGACGTTTTTACGAAGCTGAATGGTAATTACGATCAAACAAAACTTGAGAACTTACAGCGAACGTTTATAAAACTAGAACCTACTGAAGAAGGTTTTATAAAATTAGGTAATAGCTTTTATAATATTTTCGCATAAATATGATAAAAGATGTAGACTATAGATTTATTGATCATTACAATAATAAATATTAATTAATAAAAATATCTTTGCATATTAGTGACAATATAAATATAGTACATGTAACACATAATAATGTCTAATACAGATTAGACTAGTATAAAGTATAATATATTAATACAAATTTTGTTACCTTGTTGAATTAGAAAATGCGATGCCCGGAGGATTTCATCAAGAAATCGAAGATTTTGGCAAGATACAGATCAATGGATTTCATTACGTATCTAGTGGTGGTTCTGACAGCTTTAGTAATAATAAGGGCTTCAGAAAATTGATACCAAAATCAACGACAACGACAGTTCCTAATGACGAAGAAATGAAGGTTGTAGACGATAATAATGAAAATGAAATCGATGAGAATTCCGTTCAAATAATGACAAACAATAGTAGTAATAATGTAGATACAAATATTTTCGGAGCTTCCGATAATTTAGATATAACAAAAATCACAAGTTATGATCATATAACACATTTAGATATCTTAAATAGTAGTAGTGTCATCGATAAAAATCTTATGATCGACGAGAAGCTCGTCGAGCATCTTCACCTCGTTGATAATTCCAATATCGTGGATGAACTAGTGTCAGAAAGGCTAAAGAGTATGATGCCAGAGAATTTGTTGGAGAGTAATTTGTTACATAGTAATGGCAATATGGACACAGAACTCGATTTTGAAGAATTGAGTGAAGAATTCAATAGAAACACTAGGAGTTGATAAGAGGGGTGTTAATTCTTTGTTTGTTTGAGTAAGGTAAGGTTACTAAAAAAAATATGTTTTTCGAAAGGTGTAAAAGGAAAATTCTTATTTTAATAATATTAAAAAGTTTATGAAAATTCTTATTTATAGCTAACATATTTAATTAAAATAATTTTATTTTTATGAGTTTTAGAATAACCGTTTCTTGATAAAACGATTTTTGACTGTATTTAGAAACTTTTTTCTTTATATGTTTACTTAATTATCTTTATTTCTTATTGTAAGTATGCATCATTATCAAAAGTAAGTTGTTAGTCCAATTCAAGTAATAGAATCTTTATTTCTATCCGTTTTTTCTCTTCGTTATATCATAGAACGAATTAATTTCAAGTAAAACTTGTTAACTTCTAGAATTAAGTATATTTTCTTTTTCCTTTTACAGTTCTAAATTTATTATTAATATAGTTTTCTTTAAATCATATTTTTCAAAATTAATAACTTTACCTTCTCAAAAACTATTTTGGTGTAATGTACAGTGTACAAAGAAATAATCGATATTTTATTATGAAATCGTACAAGTGAAAAAGATTATTTTTATTGAATATTTAATCTTACCTTACACAATATTGTATTTTATTATCGAAGCATATAAAACGACATGACTGAGATTCGTGCTCTGAAGAGCAGTTATATTTTTAATGTAAATTGACGAATCTAAGATTCTTATATATTAGAAAATAGTCGACGTCTTCTGTAAAAAACATTCTGATATACTTAAAACTCGATCGAAGCCTAATATAAGCTCGATTAAAAACTCTTTGAAAAAGAAGAGCAATACTCTAGTCTGCGTTAAAGGTTTTTCAAAAATAACAAGATTGTAAATTGAATCTAAAAACTTGCATTATTATTATCATGCGAATTCATCTTTTGGAATGCAAGATGCGAGACAAGGGTCGCATATATAAGTTATTGTTGTAAATATATAACTCATGTACATTCGAAGGTGTGAGATGAAGGAAAATGTATGTCGTGAGTGTAGTTAATGCAATAATTAAGGTCGATGATTGTCCGTTGCAATGTAAGCAAAAGAAAATAATTTCAGTGAATGCTAAATTGTGTATACTATAGTGTTCTATATTATATAGAGATATAACAAATATAAAATAATAAATGCGTAAAAATTTCGACTGCTATGGTCAAACAACTTATAAAAAAGAGAGAATCTTTTATGTAACTTCCATTACTATGAACGCACGTTATGAATAACAATTAGTATTGTGTATAACGAGTTGCGTTCATAAATAGGTAATTAAGTGACAAATGTGATTCAGAGCATTTTTTAAGAAAACAAGTGAAGTATTTAATAATAATTCCACATGGCAGCTAGTTAATATTTAAAAATAAAAGAAAAACAAAACTGTATGATTGTTTGCATGAAAAAAAAATTTAAATAACACGGCTACATGATAGAAAAATGCTAGGAATACTTTGTTTCCCTTGTAAATTTTACGTTAAACTTTCAAATATTTTAGGTGCTACAGAATTAAAATGTATGAGTTTTACAGTTTGCATTTTGTGTATATCTGTATGTATACATTTTTTAGATGATCTCAAAAATATAACTGTAGCTTTGAATGTGTATTTTTGACAAAACTTGTTTAATTTTTGAATGGAAGCAAAATAAAAACTTAAAATAGTAACAATCGCAGTGTAATATTTATAAAGCTAGATACAATGCATTATGTTTTAACTCTGAATTAAAAAATATGTACATAGGTATAGTTAACAAATATCTTATCTTAATTTAGTTTCAACAAGCATAGATTCAAGATCAATCATTATATTATCAGAAATTTGCGTTTGATGTACCCATGCAGCTAGATGCAACATTTTCCAAGAATCCCGATAGTCATGCGCTACATTCTCTAATATAATTCGCTTCACTGCTGCTTCTTTTTTATATACCTCATATATTATTTCTGCCGTCGAAACTAAAACATTTTATTAATAATAAAAGTTTTAGTAAATCAATTAAGCAGTAAAAATTTATACATAATAAATATCTGAGTTAATAAAAAGCAAATTCAAAAATTTGTAAGGAAAGTGATTAATTACCAAATTTTTCCATGGGCCATGTAATAAATAAATTATGTTCAGTCTTATGTAAACATGAAACTGCCTTCATTTGAGTAGCTAGCAAACTAAGATTTTCAACAATTTTATCCTGAAATGAAAATTATAATTACAGCAGAAATGTAATAGTTATTTAATTTAATTATAATACAAGTAATTACTGTTCCATCGCAAATTTTTTCTAATTCTTCACATGGTCTTATTAATTCTTCAGAATATGTTTTATCTACTTTTATTTGAGTAATTTTTTTAAGTAATGAAACACCATTAAAATGTAGAGTATTCCATTGCTGAATACTAGAATGTATATCAGCTACTAAATCTCGAACAAGTCTTGGATTACCAGTTAAATTTCTTGCTTGAGATACTTTTGATCCTGGGGAAACTATATTTAAAAATTAACAAATTTTAATAATCAGCACATTGAAAAGGTTTATTGCAATTATCAGTAAAGATAATCTGTACATTGCTTTTAATAGAAAATGTAATTATTTTTAAATAGTCAATTATTCGAATAAAAGCGGTTTGCACAGGTCCAAATGAAACTAATTGATTATTCTAAATAATTAGGTATGCAATGTGAAAAGTTTTAAGAGCTAAAAAAAATGATTATGTTTTAGATTGTTTATTTGAAAGATTTATTTAGATTATTTTTACTTACGGGCAACAGGTGAAAATCGCGGAGATTCTTTCAGTGAGTTCTGCATTTCATAGCTTTTAGAAAACACAGTTGTTTAAATATAGTAAATAATGCTCATAAACTCAAGTTTAAAAAGTAATATTCGGTTAAAATAAGATATTGATTTCATTTATTTACATTTAATAAGTATGAAACGCGTAGTAAATAAAGCATTCTAAATGAGGTTAGAAAAGCATTTTCAAAACACTGGGAAGTGGGAGTGCATAGTGTATGCACTGAGGCTATTCTACAATAGTTGAGCTGAAATTTCAGTTCAGTTCAGCTGCGAACATGACATATGACCAATCTACTTATATGTACCTATACTATAGAGTGAGCTTTAAATCCCTGAGACACCTGATATAGCCTAAGGTGTAAGGACTGCGAGGGGGCGGTGCATGGCAATTGGCACTAGGCAGTTGGCACTTTAGCAGGTAACGCCGGCCACGCACGGCGAACGAAGAAAACACAGTAGGTATAGGAAATAGTGTAATAGAAATAAGTAGGTAGACCATTTCATAAATTGACAAGGTTCGAGAAGACTTGGAAATTTATGAAATCAAATATAAATCTTAATATTTAGAATGTTAATAAGTCAAAACTGTCAAAAAGTGATGTATAAGAACATATAATATTTAATACGTAACTGAACTTTCCAGCGGCAATTTGAAAGAGCGGTCAGTGCAGATGACGCACTTCCAGGCCTACGAAACAAAATACCAATCGGCGTCTATTTATTAACACATTAATCTGGCACTTGTATTTTTTATTGCACACTTCCCGTTTATTTATAAAAAAAAAAACAATTGGACTTATTTTTCGCATTTTCAAATTTTGATATTTCAGTAAATACTGTATTTTCGAAACTGCACACAGCGCCAATAAAGTGCACAAATGTGAAATAGAATTGCACAACGACTCATTGTAACTGCAAAATCTTATTTATTTAAACAATTAATAAAATATTGTTCAAGTATTGCCGACAAAATTCAGTATACGCATTACAATATAAATTTTCAATTTGTCCAGGCATTGGGTTCTTTTATACATTAGCTCCTGCAGTTACCTTATCATATAGCAGAGGAAAATGAAAAGAGCTAAAATATGTCTGGATCTACTTGAACTTACTACAACAATGTCAAACATTCGAAAAGAGTATGGCAATACCTGCCTTTAATAGAATAGTACGATCAACGTACGAAAAGACATTTAATTTAAAAGTAAATTTAGCTCCCTTACTTGAAGGGAAATGTATGAAAAAAGACCGATTGATTATTCCATATCCTTAATACATGAAAGTAGAATCAGACGAGTATAGAAAGACACTGTTTTTCAATAAAGATTTTATCATGATTATAATATATGTATATTAGGATCAATGATTAAAATATATGTATAAATTCATGTTCCGAAGAAGCAACAAGTATAGAACTACTAAAAAATGTATTCCTCAGAATACTTTTTTAAAAATTAATATAAGTACTCGTATCGATATAGTTTAAAAAACAAATGAATGTAATTTAATAATAATGGACGTAAAAGATATACAATACCAGATATTTAGTAACTAAAACGGTTGAGCTCACAACAAATTATATAAATATGCTTATTATATACATATATACATATATATATGTATACATATTGCACAGCTAATTGCACTTTGACAGCATTCGAATAAAAATTTAATTATATCAGGCAGGTGTATCAGATTTGGAATGTATAAAACATGCGATTATACTACTTTAATCTAATCAAAGATCGTATTGAAAAACAAGATATTGCACATAATTCTTGAGTCATACTGCAACCATTTTATCGGAACGTGACTGAAAATTATATTGAGAAAAAAAATTCAGCACTTTAATCCTTACAGATGCCAAAGTTCAATTACCTTAAATTTATTTCAATTTGCTAATTCATGAATGTTTGTAGAAAAACTATACATAACTGAAATTGAAATTATCTTCTACATAAATTAATATATATAATTAATAATTATTTCTATTATTATTAATTTAATCGCTTAAACGCAAATATTGATCAGCATTATGGTATTACTTTGAGCATTACCAATCCACGTAATTATTTATCAGGAATGTAACTTACAAATTAAAGAAATTGTGAAACTAGAATGAAATTATGAGAAATATAGGAAATCTATGAACATGCAATACGCGGTGGAATTATTATTGGGATACGCCAGGAAAAAGAAATGGCATATCCATGGAGCTTTTATAATTTCCGTATATCTGACACAGATCGATTAAAATCGGTTAAAATATTCGGTTAAAATTCACTGAACATTTTTTTCAGTGTACCCTACGTTTGAATCTGATAATTTTTTGCAAGGTAAAGTTTTTTCTGGAAAACAGAGAACATCTCATTTCGAGTAGTAGAAGCTACAATCAACGATGAAAAAAACTGAATAAAAAATAAAAGCGTGGAGTGTCATATTCAGATAATAACCCCGGGGCACAAAAAAGGGTCTGAACTCGAAACCAGATCCATGTCTTCTTATGTATTTTGAGGTGTTAATTCCAAATCTAAAGTGAAAATTGGAGGTTTCCCAAGTCGATTTTGAGATATTTTATATGTATCACAAGAATTTCGAGATATGTTGCGAATTTTTTTTTTCATTGCTGTCGTAACGGCTCAATACCTCCTTCAAAATCCACGTTGAATCAACTCCATATATATTAATATAAAGTTATATTAATTTAAAGTTCTAAAACGTATCTCAAGAGAAAATAAATGAAACAAACAATCATAACTTTGAATGCAATTTCTGAGTTTTAAATTGGCATATTTTGGAGACATAATTATCAAAATATTTTTGAGATTTTGATTTTAATGTTTACTAATCTTTTCTCTCAATTTTCTCTTATCTCTTCAGAAACAAAAGCTTACAGTGTGAGCATGCCAGGTTCTCAAACTGCATTTAATAGTTTAAATATAGGTATACGTTCATTTTAAATTATAATTTTAATGTGTTTTTTTCAACTTCTACAACCTTTTTTGGTATTCAGCGCAGCAGCTTTAAAATGTTCAAAATATATTACGAATACATCTAAACAAATGTGTTTGCATTAAAAAATAAGAATATCTTTTTATGCAACAATAGGAATTGGTACTAAAATAAAATTAGCATGAAAATTAAAAAAAAATTAAATAAAAAGGTATTAATTTGGCCCTACAAGATACTAATAAACCATTTATATAATTGAAATACGATTTAGAGAACTTACTTAATCCATTTAATATACTTTTGATCTGCTCAGAATTTTTGCACAGATAAGTAACTACCTTTTCAGCTTGTTATATTATAATAATAATACTAATAAAAATGTAGGATATGTAAGAATACTAATATAGCTATAAAAAATTGCTGCAAGATTGTTATAATAAACTTAATCAATGATTAAAGATACATAATTAAACATGTGCTATTGAGTTTGAACTACCTACTGTTTCTTTTACCTAGAATAATATGGTGGTACTTTTAAATTTGCTAGTTTATGCAGTTGAATGTCCGCAAAGGTAAACAGTAATTCAGTCAAATAGTTGTCAATATAATATTTCAAGTTGAAATCGAACGTTAGCTCCTCAGTTCTGAGTGTGTTGTGACACAAGTCACACCGTTTGTTTTTATTATATATTTGACTTGATTAAACTTACCTAATCATAAGTTTAATTAAACATTGTTTTAACGGATTTTTTATTATGATTTGACGCGGTAAAACTTATCTAATTAAAAGATTACTTCTACATTGTACTCATGGATTTCCTTATGTGTTGGGTTTTAGAATCTTATGAGGCATATCATATCCTTATAAAACTTTTGATTTATTCGTATTTTTTAATTATAGTTTGGGAATACCTTTTGAATATGGATTGAAGATTTACAAAGACAGGTGAGATCGTAATGTTATTAATAATAGCGGAATCCAAAAAAGCAAAATAGTAAAAATTTATTATTACTTTTTGTATTATTGTTATCTTTAAGATTGACTGGTTGATACCGATAAAGAGTCAAATGAGTTACTCTCACATAAATGTAAAATGATTTACTATTTCAGTCAATATTATCGATCGGAATAATAGTAAATATCTAACGGAATAAATAAATTCAAATTTTGTTCAGTCTCTAGGCAGGTAAAGAAAGCTAGTAAACATTGCAACTAAAACCTGACTGATAATAATCCCATGTATAAGTAAATCCGTACGTGCTTACGATAACTTTATTTACAGTAGAATCCAGATTATGAACTTAAGTCATTGAACTAAAGGAACCGTTTTATTCGGTTTCGTAATTAATATATAAGCACCTAACTTCTTTTAATTCTCTTAGCGTGTTGTACTCTTGTATAATTCTTTGAGAAATAAATAGATAATCTAAGTTATGCTATCACAATCTTTATTCGGATGTTATTACGTTGCTTATGTTAATTCTAAATAAATCTGAAGTGATTATAACGAATCTTTAAGAAAGATCAAGTATCAAATTAGAAATACTTTGCGCATGTCAAAAACCAGAATAAATTATAAGTACTAATTGATTCAAATAAAGCGAAATAATGTGAAATTATTCGTAGACAATAAATAAGGTTTTTATATTTCATAAGAAACAGCTAAAATTGTTAAAGACAAAGTATCATTCTGTTATTAAGTGACAATATTTGGTACTTAATAACAATGATAATTACTTTCAAGTGTTGGTAACTTGACTCGACTATGCACTTGTCAGAATATGTTGTAAATAATTTTCAATTCCGAATTCATAGTATAGTTTCCAGTTAAGACAATGTAATAATCACATAAGTAATAATACGTAAATAGTACATTGAGCGTAAATCTCAATGTTGGCCAACCTATCATTGGAGGTGCTATCAGCAGTTTTTATAAGAATTTACAAAGAAACTCACATTCTATTGTTGAGTCTGTTCAGATCAAACTTTCAATAACATTGATTAATCGAGATGAAGAATTCACCCGCAACATATTAAAATACAATATTAATAAGCAGTAACACAATGTTATTAGTTTCAACTATCATTAATATTGTAGTGCATAAAAACCTACATTGTACCCATTACGCGTAACAAAGAAGTAGTAGATAAAAATTTCACTCTGCAGTCCTTAGCGATTAGAATCACTCAACCGATAATATCTTGAGTGCAGTATACTACGATAAGCTTCATATCGTAAAGATTAATTCGATCTCGCAGGTGTACGTTTGCTTCGTAATTGATTAATAAATTCAGTTTAGCTTTTTTGTTGACCGCTATATGAACATGAAAAGTAAAAAGCTGTTCAAGTTGTATAAAAATCGTTAACAAACCACACTGCCGAAATGCTCATTTACGCATGAGGAACTTCTTCTGCTTTCATATTATCAGGATTCCATTCGAGAACTGATATATATATGTATACACCAATAAAAGAGATATAAAGTCCGATGCTAAATTCCAGTATGTCTGTTGTCTCATTATGTAGCCTGTGCGAATAGTCTGCTTATTATGGGTCTATTAATAGTCAAGGACGAGCGCCACGTGTTTGTAGTAGTGATGCTCTCCCACAATTTCTAGTTTATTTCCAGTTCACTAGAAATCCAGCTTCGAAGTATAGATGCACTCGCGCGGATGCATGAATGAGATTCGCTGTTATATTTCATGAGATGCGCAGATATACCGAAAACTCTGGAAATGATTTGGAATTATAAATGTATATAGAGGAGGTCAGTCGCGTACTCGGTACTTTATCGCGCTTAATTTTTCAGAGGAATTTCATGGAGAATTATCTTATGATAAGTGAAATTCTTGGTCTTAAATGAAAATCGTTAAACATCTTAACAAATTTAAAACCTGCCTCAACAATCGCGAATTTAGAAACTCCGTATTTTTTTCATATTAATTGTACCGCCTTTGGAATTATCTATTTATATACAGTTCTATGACCTATAATTGTTTCATGTGTACTCGAACATCTATACAAATAAAATCAGTTTTACTTTTTCCTGACCGGAAATCGAACTTTTAATATTCCTTTTTAATCGAACACTCGAAATAACGGATTTATTTGCTTTGTTATACAGTTCAACGATAAAATTAGTATAAAAAATTAAATAATAAGGTGTTTTCAGCTCAGAACAAAAAAACAAGAACTTTTTAGCTATTCATAATTTCAATGAGCCAGCTAACGCATTATTGTAGTTTTAGTGATATATTCTACTATTATTTAGACAGTCTTTCCTATAGCAATAGCTAGACTGAATGTATTTCAATTGATTTAGCAAAAACATTGGTAAATATAATGATTATTTTGGCTGTAACAGGGCGTTTTAAATGTAATTTATAAATAAGATACATTAGCAAAAAGAATGGCAGAGGTACATTACAGAGGCATATGTGAACATAGACATCTGCACCGTTAATACTGTGCGAATCGCTAGTAAGTATGGAGTAGCTTAAAAGCTGTGAGCAAACGCAAAAGAAAATATTCTTTTAGCACTAGTCTCAACCGATTTCGAGACAAATGCGAAAATCGAATTCTAACATTCATGCCAAGCGATTATCGCATTTTCCACATTAACTCACTCAAATTTGAGTAAATATCAACTCTCAACTTAAGTGCGTCACTCGAATTTGCAAATCCTAACTAAATTTTTAGCTAAACGGCCTAGCGCGTTACTGTGGATGAGGCCAGCATAGGTACGTGGTTGTCAATTTTTTAGCACCCGAAAATGGCTACAGTCACGAAACATTATTTTTTTTTCTGAGAGTCCTTTTTGAGGTCCTTCTGTTAACTTTGAAAAGTCGGAGGCAATGTTTGCTTATTTTCATTTAAAATTATCGCTTTGGCCAATCGCTCGCGATAAGTGTCCAAGAAGCGAGATACAATAATTATCTGTCTGGTGACAAAAATTCGTGTGGGTGGGTTTCAAAACTTGAGGATAAAACATATACCAAAAAGGTTAACAGATCCCAATGCGTTGTAGCGAGATAAACGATAATTACATATCAATTGACAATCACCCCGTTACGTAATGTGTGGTTTTAGAGAGAGAGAAAGAGAGAGAAAGAGAGACGTGTACGTGCATCGGAGTCCGCGATGTAACTATCGGTGCGCGCTCCTCGTCCAATTCAGTCTCCGAATGACTTTTGACACGCGAGTTTCACTAAATTGATCTCTGCGCGAAATATTGAGCGCATCCTCGAACACGTGCTGAATTGCCTATAGAATATAGCTAAGTAGCTATTGGTAAGTTGTTGGCTTTTCGTTTTTCCTATACAACGCGCGCAATTTGAATAACATGGCGGGATTCTGACAAAAGTGCGCGTGAATTGTGTGGCCTGTATATAAGAGAAGTTTCGGATTTCTACCGCGCTGATTTCTTCGCGTTGTATTTTTAGCGAAATGCCAGTGATGCGATTCATTTTGCGGAAAAAAACTCAATTTATAACGCGTCTCTTATTTCGCGTTGAATGTTCATTTACCAAGGAAAATCGGCAAGAATAATTATCGATCTATCGATAAACCGTCATGAAGTGTGAAGTGAGTTTTATGAAAAAAACTATTATGTGAAATAAATACATTATTACACTTATCTTGAATTGTTCTTAAGCAATGTATATGCATATGCCAAGTGTAAGGCTTGTCACGTTTTTAAAATCATGATACTCATAACCGACAGAGGAAACGCACTTTCATAAAATACATTTAATTTCGTAAGATTGTTTTATTGGCACTTAGAGCAAGTATTAAAATGATGTGACAAAAACTTGCACGCAAGGCTTGCAATTAAGTTGTAAAAATTAAGTATGCAAAATTAACATTTTTTTCAAATGTGTATGTTCTTTGTTGTAGATGATGTATTTAATAATCAAATAAATTAGTTTTAAAACGATACTATCTATCGTTTTTTTGAAGCGCATCTTCGCATTACTTCTTTATCCGTTTATCAACAAATACTTTTCATAGTTTCTTAATTATGTAATTGCAAAGAGTAATTCTGTGATATATCTTCTCCGAATATAGTATTTATAATTAAATTTTCTTCAATTATAGAGTATTCGAAAAATAGTTTTTTTTTAGAGAATGAGAATCTTTATAATTTAAAATATGTCATGTAAGAAAATTAATTTTTCATTGAAGCTACACCTATTTATTATAATAGGTTAACGCATTTATTCTTTATATAATACTTTATCACTAACTAAAAAATAATAAAACATTTTATTATTGATGTTAAAAATACTAAGATGAATTCCAATAAATTAAAGAAGTCAGCAATTCGACTAGAATATGCAAGTAATTAAAATACAAATATATAACGCATACTAAAAATAGATGATTTGAACACTGAAAACGATCTTATTTTGAATGAAAAAACTTTTTATTTTAAAAATAAAATTTGGGGCTCTTTGAACCTATGATTTTCGGTCCTATACGCACTGAAGCAGCTAAGATCATCAACATAGCTAACAGATATTTATATATTTATTAATACATACCCGCTTTTCAAAATGCTAATTGATGCATAGCTTTTTAAACATTACTCCGTACTTTCCTTATAGAAAGGACTCCCGTTCGAACTTGCTGAAACTCTGCAGGACTCTAGTAAAAACCTCAATGGGCGCTAAGTCCCAATAACTTTCATTTTTTAAATGTAGCCCTTCGAAGTTCGGCTTTCCGTGCGTTTTGCGGTAGCGTAAATTTAACTGTTGTTCTTATAAGCCGCAGTGTAAGACTTTATATCAGCATAAGTTTGACTTACGTGACAGGATATATCGACATTATATTTAAAGAGAGATATATTCATGACTTAGACTTTGACCACAAGAGATCATTTGGAGGTCAAATCACAAACAGAAGGAAGGATCCAAAGAGAGCGATCAGCAGGTGACTGATATATCGACATTATATATTGGATAGAGAGGGATATATTTATGGCCTTGACCTTGACCTTCATTTTAAAGCGACCCCTAGATATCATTTGAAGGTCAAATTTCAGTTTTCTGCCGAGAAACTGGTACATCGTCGTTTTTCCAAAAATACCTAGTGAAAAGTTGTTTGGTTCGGAGGGCGAGCCATCAAACGGCGACCTTGAGCTTGATTTTAATCTCTATTTTGAAGATGATTCGAAGGTTAAAGTAGTCAACACCGTTCATTAGCAGTTGGACGTTAGCACTCGTGAACACCTATCATCTTTGGTTATCGGTTGTCAGTTTAGATAAACAATGGTAGTTATTTGTAGTTAGTGGTCAATATAGTGGTAAACATTGGTCCTTTTCGGTTACAAGTGGTTAAGCGCACAAATTTATGGCTCCCATCAACCCAAACAACTTCCAATCGGGTCAGCACGATTAATTAGTTTTTTTGTACCAAACAGGGATTTGATACCCAAATGATTCTTAGGGGTCTCTTTGACCTGTAACATGGATACACATCTGAAACCGTGGAAAATATGGGGGTTCCTATTTAAAAAAGACAAGTTGACCCTCGAGTTGACCTGCTTACTTTCAAATAAATGTTACGGTCAAGGTTAAAGTCACCTGCTGTCTTTGGATCTTTCCTTCTATTTGTGATTTGACCTCCAAATGATCTCTTGTGGTCAAAGTCAAAGTCATGAATATATCTCTCTTTAAATATAATGTCGATATATCCTACTGTCATATAAGTCACACTTATGCTGATAAAAAGTTTTACAGTGAAGGTTATAAGAACAACACTTAACTTTACGCTATTGCAAAACTCACGGAAAGCCGAACTTCGAAAGGCTACATCTCAAAAATGAAAATATTTGGGACTTAGCGCCCATTGAGCCTTTTGATCTACACATTAATTACTAGAATCCAAAGTTTCAGCGAGTTTGACCGAAAGTCATTTCCCATAAGGAAAGTGCGGGGTCTTTTCTTGCAAACCTTAAAAAGCAAAAGTACTATAAATCTATAAAAAGTCTATATAAAATTCTAGAATTCCTCTATTTTTCTTCTCTATTAAAGTAATCTTGTTTCAAAATTTTCACACCCGTAATAGTCATTTTATAATTAGAATATTTTTACATTTATTATATTTTTTTAAAATACTTTATATTCTTTACATTAATGCAGTAATTACCTACCTCGATCTATACTTAACAAGCTTTTAAGTAGAAATGTATTTTAATACTAGATACCTTTAAACGATATGTGACATGATTTGTGCCGGTTACGTGAGAGTCGATATTATGTGTTTTTATAGATAAATTTTAAATGCTTCGATTACATATGAGCATGCCATTTACTTATTGTTTGTTTACGTGGATCTTTAAGTACATTGAACATGCAATATCTATAAATATAAAATAATTGCAATCCATTGACAGTTTTTACGATTCCGTAAATAACAGTTGACACTACTTAATTGCAATTCCAAATTTAATTTTGGTTTTAAAATCGAATGTATGAATAAAAATGTATTTATATAATACCGATGTACGTGAAATGCAGGTATTAAACATCCTAGCAATGTTGCGGCATATACAATGAATACTTTTCTATACATTTCTGTACATTTTAAGGCCAAAGGCTTAATGACGCATACTGGCATATAGCTGTATAAGTTCCAATGAACCTTGGAGCTAAAAAATGGAGCTAATAAAGTTTTCTGAACGAGAATCGTATTTTTGAAGAGAATTAAAAATAGATAAAGTACTTAACCTTACACAAACTGAAACATTATATGTTTAGTGTAAACATAACGAGTTTTTAATTTTGCACGTAGTGTAATTATATTTGGGTCTCAAACGATATACCTTTTTTATTCTGAAATAACAAAATATTTCTAGGTATTAGTAATATTTCCATATATTACGCTATATCAGACGCACAATATTTATGTATGCTTTTCTTGTGTCAGACAAGAAGCTTTGAACTACAAAATTACACCCTGATTGAAAAAAAAGGGATTTTCATCAACATGGAATCGATTTACGGACTCATTCAAATATGTGCACTATTCTTATCTACAATATTTCTTACCCTGTGGCTCTGTGAACGCAAAGATGGAACAGGTAACAAAAATTCATCTACTATAATTAATAAAAATATCAATAAAAATAAGATGTTATTCTTCATTAAGTGATTGCTTATTAATAATCTATAATTTTATGATTTATAAATTAGCATAAATTCTTAATTTTAAAGTATTGCACTGTTAAGGGATTAAATATTATTATTCAAATTGCAATTCTTCGGCCTTCGTGTCATAAATGATAAATAGACTGTTCAGACAATAACATTTTGTTAAGCCCCATTGTGATTGATGTCATATTTCGATTCTGCTTACTCTAAACAAATGAGTAACAGGAAGTTCGTTCATAAGAGATTAAATGAAATGATAATGATAAATAAAGTAGAAATTTAATGCTGCCGTATGTAAAACATTAAAACGATGAAAGAACTTAATTTATTCAAAAAATAATTTAGTTTTTTAAAATTGTAGAAGAACCGTTAAAAGGGCTTTATAATTTGAATTTTAAGGAACACTTTATACATGTACAAAGTTAAAAGAGAACAGTTTTCCTATACTTAAACTAATCTGATAGTTTATACTGTTATTAATAGAAAAACGTAAAAAAATGTTTAATAGATGTAATTTATGTTAAATAAAAATTAAATAAAATGTATTAATTTCAGTTCCAATACACCTAAATATTTCTTAATCTTATCAATTAATTATCATTTATTCATAATCATGTATTTGATCGGATGTACTGCTATAGTAAAGCTTAAATTCTTTCGTGGAGTGTATAGTAATGTATATCTGTATGTATCTGATACAGCTATATGTCAGTAAGATCACTTGCACTCTCAGCTAAAATTATAAATCACAAACAGTCTTAAAAGTAATCTTTAAGAGAATGGTTAATATTGATTCTAATAGTGAATAACTTTAAAGCGTAGAAATTATAAGTTAAAAAATTCGAAGTTAAGAATACAATAGTAAAAGAATAGAATAGTGTAAAAACTTTTTTTTTCGTTTATTTATTTAGGATCGCATCAAAATTTTTCGTTATCAGCGACTTCTGTATATATATATTTACAATTTTGACATATGGTAAGGTATATATTACTTCACATATTTAAATTATGATGAATATTTATATATATATATATATATAGGCAGTTATGGTAGATTCGATATTTTCCGATTCCTCTTTAAACTGAATCTTAAGACGCTCTGTTATCTAGTTTTATTTTTGTTGATAAATTTTCATTTACTTTCCCTAGTGGAAATGTTTTTTTCCCAAAAATGTGCCAAAAATGTTCCGTACTGCAGACAAAATTGTTCCAAACTGT
>UELU01077871.1:0-14079 GCA_900490025.1 Megastigmus dorsalis | reverse complement strand
CTCTGTTATCTAGTTTTATTTTTGTTGATAAATTTTCATTTACTTTCCCTAGTGGAAATGTTTTTTTCCCAAAAATGTGCCAAAAATGTTCCGTACTGCAGACAAAATTGTTCCAAACTGTGCCTTAATTGTCGTATTTCGGACGTTTGGAACATTTTTGGTACAATTGTGGCATACTTTTGTCTACGTACGGAACATTTTTAGCACAAACTTTTCTCATAGGAAATAAAAAAGTTTCTCTTAATTCGCGTGGAACGTTTTTAGCACAATTTCGGCATACTTTTATCTAGGGTATGGAATATTTTAGCACAGACTTTTCTCACATAAAGTGCTAAAAATTCTTTTATTTCATGTGGAACATTTTCGGTACAATATGTGTAAAAAGAGAAATTTCAGTTTGCCGAAAATGTTCCGTGAATTCATACTTTATTTTAACTACAAATATATTAATTTTTAATTGTGCTAAACGTATTATAAAATATAACAAAAATATGCCAAAGCATGCTGCAATCGTTTTAAAATATAAACACATTTCCACAAGGGTTGACTTGTATGAAAAGTTCTGTGAGAATTCAAAGTTGTATGTAAATCACTAATATTACCATACATTTTTGTAGAAGTTGCATCACTCTTTTTCTCTGTATCATGACATATATATGCTTTTTCTAGTACCTTAGAATAAACTTTTTTTAATGGGATAAAGTGATCTAGCATAGATTGATTTTGTCTAAAACCACTTTGTCCTGCAGTAAAATAAGTCGCTTCTTCTACGTGACATTTTAAACGTTTTTTGATAATTGTTTCGAATAGTTTGCACATTGTACACGTAAGAGCTATTGATCTGAAATTTTTTGTTCTTCTCTTATCTTTTCCTGGCATGGGTATATACGTGTTACAGTGGCTTCTATCGATCTATTTGGAAAAGCGTTGTTTCCCCTAAATCATATTAAATAATTTTGTAATATATTGTAAGCCTTTCATTGGATAGTTTTTAATCATTATATTAGGGATATTATCTGGGCCTGGACTTGTGTTTTTACATAGTTTTAGCACATGTATAACCTCCTCATATCTTATTTCATTGTTTAATGTAGTATTATTATCTGTATTTTTGGATATCTATCGTTTTTTTTAAATATTTTGTTGTTGTTAACAAAGCAAGAATTATTTGCAAACACTTTATAGCTAATCCATTTGCTATATTTTCAGGTTCAGTTAGAATTTCATCTTTATCATTAACTAAGATTGTTATTTTTGTTAAAGTTTTATCTCTCATTTATTTTCCATAAGAACTTTATTGGCGATAAGAACGTACATCAATACGACTAATAATAATTTTAAAAGTCGATAAATAACTACGAGTATAGTGTATTTTATTTTTCCTAACGGCATACGGGAAAATGTACTTTAAGCACGTGTGCGGTAAAGTTGTACTTTGGACATGCCGTTAGAAAAATAGTACATTACAATACAAGTGCACAACGTAAGTATGTCGTTCCCGCACGAGCGAAGAGAGATCAATCACACGAGTTGAGATAACCTGAGCGCACTTGTTGCGTACAATATTTTTCCATACAACGTGCGCAAAGGCCGATTTTGCATGCTTTGAGCGAAATAGTATAGAGATATTCAGTTTCATATGATAATAAAAGAATTTTTTATAAGTGATGGGAAATATTTTATTTAAAAAATACCTACATTTTAAATCTACGGAAAATTCCTATTCTTTTCTTTTTATTTATTGACCGTGGGTTATGTACTTTACTCTCTTACATTCATATATGTATACATATATGAAATAACTCAATAGAGCTTTTGAATTTAATTGTGTATGGTAGAGAACAAAGTCTCGTGCAGGCTCTACTCTCGGACCACTCGCCACCTCGATGGAGCAATATTGGCGTATCGAGACAATTCAAGCCCACCACCTGTAGTTTCGAATAAAATTCCATCAGGCCCGAAATAAAGACATTGACGTCATTTTTTCATCTAACAAATCACATCATTTTTTTCGAAAGTACAATCTTTAACCAATCAAGTCGTTTGAAAACGAAATACTGACATAAATCTATAGGTATCATCGCATTAACTGCCATGCATCGATTATAGAAATAATCTGGATTGAAATTGAAACTCTATTTTCTACTCTAAAACACACAAAAAATGTGATTAAAAATCTTTTGCATCAAAGACCGTATAATCAGTTGTTCAACACATACAATGTTGTCATTAAAATTAAGAAATAAAAAATTAATTATAATAACTGTTTAAACTATTTTGTTATCATAACAATTTTTTTTAATAAAACTAAAACGGTACAACACAAAATTTCGTACATGTCGACATTGAACAATTAAAATTCAATTTAATGTTATTATTCTGTCATCCAAAATGGGTTAGAAAAGTAACGAAACTAACAAATATGAAAAATGTATCGTTTGCAAAAATACGAAACATTTTTATATACTCTATAGATATAGTTATAAAATCAGTTTTGATAGTAAGTAATGCATATTGTATAGGGTAAATTAAATGCAAAGTTTGATTACTTAATCGTTGAGCGTTAAAGTTTAACGAAAGAAACAACCTTCTATGAAATTATTAATATATTAAAAAATTTAATTAGTAAAATTGGGAATGTAACTAAGGATTAGTACAATAAAACGCTTTACCATCAAATGACTAATTAACTGCATTAATATTATCTTCTTCAATAATATGGACATATAAACAACGATAAGCTAAATATTATTTAAAATTTTATTGTAACGAGGAGTTGATTACAGAGTTGTTTTGTTTTAACTGTATATAACATATCAATTCTGGCACGTACTTAGAAATGAGATACAGAGCCTCTAGTTCCTTCCAATGGTTTCTAAATCTTACAAAATCAAGGCAAAATATACAAAATATTGCGTTTTACTATACGAAACCTTTGTCAAATGATCAGTAAGTAGATATTGAAAATCACATAATTTCAAAGTTTTTTTCCGCTATAAATACTTTAGAATTTAAAAAAAAGAATGGGAAGTACATATTTGTGTATGATTCTAAGCGCTACTCGTATTTGGTCGAACTATTTTTCTCCCATTCTCTTTCTCTCTATACAAATTAATTAAATCAAATCAGATCGAATCTCTCTTTCTATCTTCATGGTATCGGCCAACGATATAAAAAGCGGGGATAATGACTTTAGAAAACCTAAGCTTTAAATACTATATTTAGTCGGGATGTTTGTTTTTTTTTATCTATATTTTCTAAGTAAGATTTTATCTGTTTTTCAATCGTTCATAGCTTCTGATCAAAAAAAGATTGCGATTCGTATAAAAATTAATATTCAATGTTGTGAGTATTTATTAAAACGTTATCTTTTGTATTAGCGTCATCAGAAGTCAATTTATTCTCGTTTGAATCAATGCAAGTTAGATTACTGATCGAAAAGGAAGATGCCAACGAGATTAAAATAAAAAACGTTTAAGTCCAATTTATAAGATCTGTGTCGCTATTTATTTGAAGTCAAAATTAAAAAAAAAATGTATTGTGAAAACCAGTGTCTTCCTATACTCGTCTGTATCCACGTGCGTGTAATCTTATTGAATCTCGACCTTTAAGTCTTGCAAATTTAATTTATTATTATAATTGCGAGAAAATATGGGCATTTTAGAGTATATGCATTCAAAATTTCTACCATCTCATCTAAAATGCAGTATATAGAGTGTGGGTTAATAGCAAATTCAGTTTCTCAAGTCAATTTTTTCGAACTCTAGATAAAATTACCTTCTAAAACTGAAAAAGTAAAAAAATATTTGAAAAAATAGAAATTGTATCTATTTTAAAAGTGGCCTGCGCGATTATAACTTGTTTAGAATTGAGATTTTATTTTTATTCAAATTTAATTATTATGTGCATAGAGAGCAATATTTTCCAATTTTTAAAATAACTTTTAACAAAAGTAAATATACTATTTATAATAACGTTGATAAAAACTTTAAATTGCTTTACATGAAATAAACGATTTACTTATTTATCTGAAGAATATAAAAAATCATTTTTTTTGTTCAATTAAAATCAAATCAATAATATCTAAATTTAAAATTAATATAGAAAAGCGAGTACTTATTTGATAACGTAATAAAAATTTAAACATTATAAAGATGCGATGGTAATTAGGAAAAAGAAATAATGTTAGACGTTCAATGTTCCTCACTAGTTTAATGAACAGATTGTATGATGATCATTCTGCGTAATTATTTTCAGAACATTGAAAATACTAATTTGTTTTACTAATGACTGAAATTAAATTGACTTATAATTTGGAACGTTTCCGGTTACCCAACCAGTAATTACATTTCCAGTCTTTAGACAATTTACATTTGACAAAGGATTCGAACCTCTTCAATTTCTCAGCGAAACATTGATTGTGTAGGAACGATTCCGGTTAGCCACTCAGTAATGGCGCTTATAATATTTATACCATACGTATTTACTCGATAAGGATTTAAACATCTTCAAAGTCGCCGAAAAACATTCTTAGTTTATATACAGTTTTTATTTCTGTTACAAAAACAAAATAAATTAACAAGTAAAATTACTCGGAAACCAATAATTTATAAGTGCTATTTCTTTATTATCAAAGTCATTGTAACATAAACTTTATTTACATTAAAGGACAGTAGTACTTTTCACATATGCTATCATGAAAAATGACAAAACAAAAATTCATAAGCATATCACACATTATGCAACGTAGCTATTCCACATCACGAATTAAGTAGTTTATACGTTTTATGAATGAAGGCTGGCTGTTCGCGGTGAAACGAAAATTGGCAGTGCGTTGGATATCAAGAAGAAAAAGAAAATACGTAGAGCCGCCTGAGCCTGGCTTTGACACAATGGATGGACTAATTGATGGAGTACAGGAAAAAAAATATGTAAGAATGACAACATAATTATAACTTCGGTAATTAAAATTTAGAAATATCTTTTTTGTGTTACACATGAATTATTAAGTTGATAATAAGCTTCACCTAAATACAATAAATATTACCTCTAGTACAAAATTATATAAAAATTAATATTTAATTTTGTTTATGTTTAAAATTTTAATACAAACAACTTTGTTTAGAGCATTTTAAAATTATGCTTGCCTTGTGATTTTTTTTATAATTCAACCTACCCATATAGTAAATTTACAAACTGAATAATTTCACACCTATACGCGATAAAATGTATTTTTTCAACTCTAATGCACCAATGTTTGAACTTTCCAGGACTCCAACATTTTAAGTTTTTACGGTACTGACCTGAAAAATAATTTTATATTTATAAAAATTAACTGCCGAAAGAAACATACAGAAGTAGTGCTTTTCTTAGGGCTCGAAGATGGACGTGTGTATGAATTGCCTGGTAAGCAAATAAGTTATATTCATTTACGATTTATACAATGTTAAAATGATTTTTTCAATTTATAATAGTAGCTTACATTGATTTCAATAACAAAGCCAAACGGGACTTGATAGTAACTTTTCAGTCTATTGTTTTGACTAAATAACAATTGTACCGATGTTTTACTTGTCTAGCAAAGGAAACAATAATTCTTTTGATATTAGTCACTCGTAGAATTTGTATATAATCTCAATTTACATGTAATGAATGCCTATGAATCTTAGATCACCCAAACACAGTCTTAAGAAATGACGGAAATTCAAGCTGGTCATCGGCGGGTTTGAAAATTAGCATTCTGGAGTCTGCAACACGTACACGTATAATTTTCAATGGACTCTTAAGGAAAGGCAAATGCACAGAGCTTAATTATGGGGCCGATGATGACGTCGAGCATGTACGCTTCAATTGCATGTAAGTTACTCTTAAAACACACTTTCATTCAAATTCTTTTACCCTCTTAGAAAACGAGGAAAATTATTCGTTAATCAATATTATAATAGTTAGTCAGCTTTTATCGATATTTTTATGACTGAATTGGAAAGGTTGAAAACTCGCGGTGCTTCTAGTACTGTTGTTTTCACAATCGTTAGTCCAGTGCAGGGGAAAAATATATAATAATACTTGTGTTTGTAAATAATGCGATCTCTGATGATACGATAAAGCAAATAAGAAAAATACGGAAAATACCAACGAAATTAGAAAATACAGAGTATACTTATACGAAATCTATATGCTATTATTGAAAGCGTATGATGAATATTTAATATATATAAACAAATATTTAAGCCTTCTACTTATACAAGGAGAGTCCACACTTTCTGGGTTAGCTAAAACTTGACAGACATTCGTTAGCACTTTTCATTCAAAATTTATAAGCGATTGAAAACTCGATTAATTATACACGTATTTTACACGTATATTTATTTATGAATGAAAAGTGTTAGTAACTCATTTTAAAATGCAAATGAAATATTATTAACTATACTTTTGTTATCTTTTTTATAACATTTTCTAAAATGTATATTGGCCTTGCAATGAAGGTTTAAAGACAACCATGATTTTTCATATATTTTGATAAAATACGCTTGATTTTCGATTTTTTCACCAAACTCAGCTAAATCCGTTATCAGGAGGGTGTGAACTTCTTGCTAGAGAGAATGTTATAAAAAAACTTAATTAAAATTCTGTATCTGGGTATACTTGCCTTTTTCTACTTCCAATTAATCAACCCGAATTATTTTAAAACATTTTCTTTCAAATAGGCTCGTCCTTAATTTGTTTTAAAGTTGTAGTTCTTTTCATATTTGATTGGGCATTAAGAATAGCTGAACAGATTTAGTTTTACGAATTCACAATAAATCAAATATTATATTATACCCGATTATTTTTCAGATTTATCGCAAGTGCTCAACCCTATCCACGAGAACGGTTTTGGAGTTCTGCTCTACAGGCCGAGACACTCGCTCGAAATACGCGCAAAGAAGCCAAATGGCAAAAGCTGATGTATTACATGTTTTATTCTATTTAGAGGAGTAAAAATCTTTTGATATTGATAGTTTGAAATCATACTTGCGATGTCAATTATTACTTTGCATATTTAAACGCTTGTATTTATGCGTAAGAGATTAATATAATGCAAATGTAACTTATGATGTTGAGTAAAACTGGCACAAGTTGATCTCAGTGAACCGTTGACTATATATAAAAATATTGTTAATATTTCAGAATTTTTATTTTTTACTCTGTAAATTCTGATGAATTTCTTTGATTCTAAACTATTGTACGACTCATTTTTCTTTTTTTGGTATCAGTGGATTTTCATTCTTTTTTAATAAATATATGCAATTATTCATCAAGAAAACAATTATTAGAGTATAAACTAATTTTTTTAAACACAGCAATAAACTAGATATCAATGAAATTGATCAATATGGATCTATCCTAGGACAAGTAATGTTCGAAGACTCTTCAAACATCGAACTTTACTTACGCAGCTTGCGTCAATGTCAATGGGGTAAATGTGACGCCTCTCAGTATGAAATGAATATCTGTATTACTGGCTTCGACGCTTTCGGAGTGATATTTCATCTTAATTCAGGAGACGTGAAAGATGGCTTGAAAGAGTAAGTTTAGAAATACATATTTATGTATATAATTAGTAATGTTGAGTTTATTTTTTTTTTTTTCATTTTTTATTTATTCCACTTATAAAACACGTATTTATAAATTATTTATAAAAATGATTTAGTCTGCAAGTTGGCCACTTGAAAACCGCTACAGACGATTTTAATCCCATAGATTCAATGAATTTCAACAACAAAGAATTTATCGATCGATTCGAAAATGGATTTAACGAATTCACTTTTCAATTCACAGGTGAGTAATTACTGTTTTAGTATAATACAGAAATATTTATGGTCAATATTGTTTCTTGATTATGTATTTATTTCAGCTGGAAAAAGGGAATATAATGTTATTATTAAATTACATAGAAAAAGTATGAAAACTCTATACGGTGGTTATCCATGGGATTCCCAATACATTTACTGCAACATTGAATTAATGTTGAACAATACCAAAGGTAAATTGAAATAACTTTTTAATTTTTTTCAAACACAAAAAAGAAATTTAAATAATATATAAATAACGAGCTTTTAGGTGCTGGAATCATTCAATTGTGGCAACCTTATTCCGGATCATGTGCAATAAAATTATTACCCATCGAGAGATTTGTAAAGGCGAAAGAAATTGACGAGAACATACAGGACTATACTCTTTCCTTTCAAGACAAAAGATGTCAATGTGAAAAACTCGTCGGTGGTAAAGGGGCATCGCTAGCTGAGCTCTCTTCGATTCAAACAACACAAGTATGATTGCTAATAGAATAATTATATTTATACACGTTAATATAACAGAAGAACTGTGTTACACATGTTAAACCTATATTAATGCTCTTCATCGAAAAACATCCAGAAAAATTCCCTGTTAAATCAATTCAACCGGATCCAGATATTTCTAGGTCTCAGACTTTTGTAATTAATTACGAAAAATTGAACTACGCGCAGTTTGGGTGCATGGCATGAAGTTGATGACACCATGCGGATGATCACTTCCAAACTGCTAAACTAAGCTGTAAAAAGTATTCAAACTTAAATAATATCCAAACAACTAAGACCTGGAAATATTCACATGAATACACGTGGATATTCAGCCCCAAGATCCAGGAAAATTCAGCGAGATCCAATTGGATTTTTTCAACTGGGCTAGACTTTGCTAAATAGAACTAAAATTTATTTTACCGTAGTAATTCTTAACCTTCAATATTGTGTAAGTTTCGGGTATACAATTAATACGTAAACAGCTGTATTTACGTGATCTTTCTTGAAACTTCCAGTACAATATGTTCCAGTACATGGATAATTTTTTTTATCGCTTATACACTAAATGATACATAACATATGTTCGATTATGGCTACCTTATATATCTCTAATGGAGACCAGTTTCGGGATTCTACTTTAGCGCACTCGAAGCTCTACAAAGCTTGATTTTTGTGTTACAAACAGTTTACTGTACCCGAGGGCTTCTGCATTACCGCCTATGCTTTGGAATCGCACATCAAGTATCATACAACTTTATCAGAAGCCATAGATGATTTTGTAAGGGTATGCTGTGGGGAAAAGGCTGGAATTATAAAAAATGATAGCGAAAAGTAATACGAAATCTTAATTATCTACCAAAAATTATTTTTTTTTGCATAATACCAGCAAGTCCTATCTATAGCTTATGATTTATGATTTGCAGTATCGTAAGGTTGATGGAAAATACTCCGGTACTTCACAGCGTTCAAACCCAAATCCTAGAAGCACTGAAGCAGTTGGAATCGAAAAACGAGGAAAATACTTACGCGGTGCGATCGAGTGCGGTAGGCGAGGACAGCGAAGACACTTCAGCAGCTGGTCAAAACACAACGTATCTCGGCATTAAAGATCCCGACAAAGTCATAAGATACGTCGCGCATTGTTGGGCCAGTCTTTACGCTTATAGGAGTGTTGAGTACAGGTAATACTGGAAATATGTAATTTATACATAATCAATTATCCTTTATTATTCCATACTTGTACAACCTCGATTTATCCACAAACAAGTATTACAAATCTAATTTTCGTTCTATCAACAAAGTTATTTTCTACGTACAACCGTTATCAGTGAATTGAAATTTGTTATTGTCGATAATCAGGAGGCAACATGGCATGCCTATAAAAGCATCGATGGGCGTCTGCGTTCAGAAGATGGTAGCTGCCGATGCCGCCGGAGTTATGTTCAGCAGGCATCCGCAAACTGGCAATCCCAAAGAAATGCTTATTGCCTCTAATTACGGCTTGGGCGAAGTATGTATATTGAAGATGAAGGGTCCGCGAGGAAATGGATGAAAGTTCAGATTTTAATTTTATGTTATATGGGTTATAGAAATGCAAAACAAAAAACAAATTTTAACGTTAGTTTGAAAAAGGGGAAAACAACGAAAAAATAGTAAATGTTATATATATATTGCAAAAACTATAAAAGTTTTAAGCATTTAAATTCGTTTTTCTCAAATACTTGTCAAATGGAGAATCATCTTTTTTCTTGTGTACCCTTCAGATGTTTTTCTATTTGCATATACTAAGTATTTGTCATAATAGAAAGATGATACGATCGGTGCGAAACAATACACACTTTTTATTAAAAAACTACTTTAATAAAGAACTGTTTAATACAAAGTGTGCAATTATAGGTTTCCAGAGATCGTTTTACCATTTCAATTATACAAGTAATATATATAGTTTAGGATCTTGAAAGTTATATGTGTATATATACATTTTGTGTTTAAAAGTGGATGTGTGGAAATAATAAAACTATCAAAATTGTAAATTCCAATTTACATGGAGTACAAAAGACGACGTATCCGTCCAGATTTTTTGACTATTCATTGATGAATACATAAAGCATCGTTAAAACCAGTCAAATTTCGTCTGCATATAAACCATTTATATATGTCTACATAAATAAAACCAATAATATACATGTTAAGATTTATTGATAAATTAAATGTACTGTGATAAAGAAACCTGCAGAATTAACAGTAACTGTCTAGGATTTTTAAAAAAGTACGCATTGTTGGCTCCAGTTTTTTTTTTGCAAATTTCTTTTAAGCCGTACGGTATTATATATAAAGCGAATAATCATTATAATAAATCTATTCTACTTTTAAGAAATTCATTTGTCAAAAACCATCCATCATGCGAATAATTAATGTTCAAATCAAAGCGTAATCGCTCCACGAATCTAAAACTAATGGCATTCAATTCGAAAAATGCAGAGCGTAGTAGCTGCAGTCGTCGACCCAGACACCATAACGATCGATCGCAGCCGCGACGATTCTCTGCGCATCAAGACGTCAACGATCGGCAAAAAGACGGAGAAGATAATCGCTAGCGCCGACGGTGGCACTGTCAGTCACAACTTGTCCAGTCAGGAATCGTCCAAACTCTCCGTGAGTCCAGCTATCGCCCTTAAACTGGCCGAAATCGGTTTGTTGCTCGACCAACTCTACAACGCACCGCGTGACATCGAGTGGGCGATATCGGGAGAACGGGTTTACCTGCTGCAGTGCCGTCCCGTTACGGCCTTGGAGGCTTGGACGGATTTTGAGCTGACGCACGAATTGGGTGAGTCATTAAAGTTTGTCTGCGTCTGATAAATTTCTCCTTTCGTTCTTCCTCATTGTTAACACAAAAATTTTGCCGATAAGAGGAACAAGCAAGTAATATTATGTTTTCTATTTTCTATAATAAGCAAAGGAAAGCTAATGGAAATGTCCGAATGATTTATCAAAACAGTATAATTATAAGTACCTATATTTTGGTTTCTTCTCAACTAGGATCCGGTATGGTATGCGAGTCTGACATCCTCATATTTTCCAACGTTGGCGAAGTTTTGCCAATGGTCATTACGCCGCTAACAATGAGCACCATCATACGTTCGCTGAACGTTTCGTCGGAAGTAAACGTACAAAATAAGGCCATATTACACACATACAAAAACCACATGTTCATCGTCAACATGAGATCCACTCTTCACGTCTTGAACGTAAGAACAGCTCTTTAGTACTTCTTAGTAAAATTATGATAAAAAAATATGTACAAGAATTCAAACAGTATCATTTTTGTATTCCCACGTAAAACGCTCATATGTCACAGCTGCTTCTGCGCTTCGTCGAGAAAGAAATCACGCTGTTCAACAAAGGAACGGATCTGGCAATCTGTGGCAGGCCCATCGTCACACCCGAGATCCACGAGCTGGCCAAGAAACGCAACGGCGTCCTCACCAACTTTCAGCGTCTCAAACTTACAACATTAATGCTGGAGAGCATGTTCAAAAACTCAAAATCAGTCGAGACAGCCCAGAAGATATTGCACAATTGCAGAGAGTCAGCAGTGGTGAAGAGACTGAACGAGTTCACTGATCCGAAGGAAATACACGGGGCAGTGCGTGGAATGCTGGATGAATTCACGCGAGTCTCCAATTGTCATAGTTCCACCTCCAAGTGCAGCATATTCTACCAGGTGATCATGATGGCGACCCTCGTCGAGGGCAGGGATTTCACGCCGGAGCATTACTCGGATATTGCTGTGCTATTGGGATCCTGCAGCGACGTAATCAGGTAACCAAACCGAGGAATAAAGAACCTAAATGCAACCTGCTCTATCCGACATTTGTTAAATATACGCACTGACATTATCAAACCAATAAACGATGACGATAACAATGTTGATATCGATACCGGTAGTTATACATTTTAAATTGGGCCCCGTAACCGCTTTAAAAGCATAGTTACGTATTATTCTAGTGATCTTGTTTACTCTACAGCACTAATACTTATTATAATTATACAGGTACACAGAATAAACAAAAAAGTATCCTGTAGTTGAGATCTGACTATTAGGCTATTGTTATGTATTACGAACCACTGAATCTAAATCTGAGCTCAGAACAATTGATCTATCACGTCAGGATTTTGCATGTACTTACACCTTAACTTTCTGATAATCGTGTATATCAATCTGTCAAAAAATTAGAAAACAATAATGTTAAACAAAAGTAACTAAAATAGAATAGGTTAGTACTTAATTTCTTGATAGTGACGATGATTCAACTAATAAAGCAATTTTCCTGTACTTGTCTGTGCAAATATAGTGCTCAAGTACCAATTGCATTGAGAAGCATTACCAACACAATAAAAGAAAGCGGAATGAGCGAAGAATTCAAAAGCGTCGATTTGTCAGAGGCAATGAAGTGGATGCTAGTCAATTGTCCAAAGGCATACGAGCAAGTGCAAAATTTCATAAAAAATCACGGCTACCGAGGAATCGAAGAATTCGAACTGATCACGGAAACTTGGAATATGAAGCCAGAGAAATTCCTGAGCACTATTCAAGTGAGTCATACCCAGCAGAAAATAGCCAGCTATTATACTTTCAGCTGCACCTCTGATTTCGGGACTATTTAGATATATCCAGGTTATTATTCAGGTGGAATACATCAGGAACTGATAAATGTTGTAGTCTGTACATCTATAGGTGGCACCGTCCTATCGGTTAACCTCAATTATTCAAATATTTATTTCAAAGGGACAAAAATAGCGTTAACATTTTGAATAATTTAGCTTAATCTTCCTGCTTAAATGTTATCATCAGGATAATGTTTCCATCTATAATGTGTACGTGGGCTATAAAGGAATTCCTGATAATGTTCACCTGAACAACATACCTGGATGAAAAAAAGAGTTGAATGTCCGGAAAATCTAATATATTTTAAGCCTCGGTCTAAGTACAAAAGAAAATAATTGACCCGACGTCCGCAGAGTTTGTTAAGCTCGAACACCGATGACAATGCCGCTGGTAGTACGGACCTGAGCCCAAGCGAGACGATAGCCCAGCTGAAGAGTCCCCGTAAGCGCACGACTCGCTGGGTTCTGCGATGCTTCTTACCGTTCTCGAGAAGAGCAGTGGCGCATCGAGAGGAGACCAAGTCCCTGCTCATAGAGTTCGTCCACTACATAAGACTGGCCTACCGCAGACTCGCGACTCTCCTCGTCAGGGAAGGACGACTGCCCGACGAGGACCTCGTCTTCTTCTTCACCCACCAAGAGCTGGCCGAACTGATGGAGGGAGCGAATCCTAGTCTGGTGCGCAAGGCTGCGAGGCGCAAACGACTGCGGCCACATTTGCAGAAGCACAAGTACAAGGAGGTCAATTTTGGGCTGCCCAAGCCTATCCAGGTCAGTTGGACATGTTACTCATCTGCAGTTTTTTGTACATGAAAGGAGGACGATGTCTATGTATTTAGGTAATTTTGCCCCTCGTGAGAACATTATAGCAAACTGTATAATTGTCAGGTATCTAGACCAAAGGTAAACTGACATTATAATATACCAAAGATAGAAAATGAATATGGGTAATATATATGGGTCATTCTTCTGGAAGAGGGAGTTTCGTCCCGGAGGCAAAAATTCAAAAAATTCTGGAAAAAATATATGTTATATAAGATTTACCAAATTTCAGCCCTTAACCCATTAATGCGCAAATGCACAT